>LR999965.1:69784271-69801907 GCA_905220375.1 Tachina fera | reverse complement strand
AACCAAACTCGAAAAAATTTCAGTGAAACAAGTTCATTTTAAATATTTAATTGAGAATAATTTACAGTTTAATTTTGTTTTCATGTTAACTTTTCATTTCATATACATAATTTTATTTAAGGTTTCTCTCTTTAATTTTAATATCTATTGTGAAATACACATATATACATGCATTTAAATTTTTTTTTTTGTATTTACTTATAACTTTATATGTGCATTGTTGGACTTTAAATTAAAAGACAATCCAGTCAGAATGTGGGAATTATTTATTTTGGACATGCACCCTACATAAATCGCGACTTTTTTGAAATAATCTTTGAGTTTAGGCACTTACAAAAAGTTTTGACGGTAGATTTTGAAAAGTTCAACTATAATATTTATTTATGTAGATAGAAAACTATCATGTATGTTTTTTTTTTTTTTTTTTTGTTTTTGTACCATGCAGCCGATGTTATCAAACGTAAAATTTTGTTTTGCCTTCGTTGGATTCTCTCGACATTGGAAGCTAAAGCAGTGCCCCATAACTGAATTCCGTAGCACCATATTGGCTTCAAACTTTATAGTAAAAGTTTGCAGTCTAGATTGAGTGTTGAACTTCTATCATTTGTATTAGCTTTGAGTCAATATGGTGTTTCCATGTATGTCGTCGATCAAGGTATATACCAAGGTATTTTACATGTGAATGTTGAGGAGCCACTTGATTGTTGATTCGAATTCGGGAACAAGTATCTCTTCGCAGGGTAAATGTTACCTGAACACACTTTTGCTCGTTTACCTTAATTCTCCATAATTTTAACCATAGTTCCAGTTGTGTAATATGTTCTTGTAGATATAGGGTAGCCTCGTGAGGGTTTTCGTGCATACTTAGGCAGGCTGTATCCTCGGCAAACATAGATGCATGGCTATTACTCCTCAAAGGCACATCACAAGTATAAATCAAATAATAAACTGGCCCCAACATGACATGAGCAGTATTTCGAAAAGTTTTGACATTGTTGATAGCAGACTTATTGGGCTGTATGATTCTGCCTTCGTAAGATCTTTGCCCGGCTTTGAAATCATTTTAATTTTGGCAAGCTTCCAGCTGTGGGGATAATACTCTAGTCGTAAAATGGCATTTAAATGAATAACATGTTTCTAATTGCAATACTAGGCAATTTTATTAGCATCTGGTTACTAATTCCATCAACACCCGGTGCTTTCTTCGGGTTGAGTTCAGCAATTAGATTTTGTACATCACACATTTTAAATTTTATGGGTCGAGGGGATATCGCAACTACACTCGGAAAATCAGCAACACCAGTACATGTGTTTGTATTTTCGCAGCGCGCCACAAAGAGTAATTAGATGCTGGTGTGACATCGAGATTTTCCAAATAGTTTTTTAGAGATGCAGTTTTTTCATATGCAAGCAGCTCTTGGAGTCTTTTAGTGCACTCTTTAAATCTAATTTTATCTTGGGGTGATCTGTGCTGTTGCCATTCTCTTCTACCTCTTCTTTTTTCACATACGAGATGTTCAATATCTGTAGAATATATTCTATGAAACCCAGTCTGCGGATGAGAGGAAGTGGCATGTTCAGCAGCCTGCTTAATATTTTCGTTAAGATTGGCAATATTAGATTCAATATCATCATGAGTTCATAGCTTAATGGTTACAGTACAATGACTACTAAGATATTTTTTTAATCGCAGTCAATTAACACGACTGATCATTTTCACATATGGGTGAAAATGATCAGTGGGCTACAGATTGTAACGATCGTGGGAGAGTGATCGGACGATAGATCTAGAGAAGGTTCACCATGAATTAATTCTCTAGAAATATTTTTCATGACGCCAAAATCTATAACATTTTTATTTTTGTCATTAGGCCAGTAAGTGAGCTCCCCACACGAAATGACGCCCAAGTCCATTTTTGAAATTGTGTTGAACAACGCTCGTCCTCTAGGTGTGATAAGACACGAACCCCATAAAGTATGTTTTGCATTATAGTCCCCAGCTGCTACGAAACAAGTGCCAAGAGATTTTTAGAAATCCTCGTATTGATCCTCAGTAATTAAGAATATAGGAGGGGATTAAATTGATGATATCACAAAATTTGTGCAAAAATTTCCGACACAAATATTTGTTGCTTGTAGATGGTCTTCACAAATGTTGTCAAGAATATAATGCTTGAGTCTTGACTTTATTAAAATTGCTGCTCCCCCGCAAGCTCTTCCTCATGGGTCCTTTGAATCATATAAAATATAGCCATTAATTTTGAATAGACTTCAAATGAGTCTCAGAAACCAACATTATATTAATATTTTTTTCCGTGAGGAAGTGCTCAAGTATATTTTTATGTTGGCGAATGTCGTTTGCGTTCCAGAAACATATCTTTAACGTGTTCATGGCTTAAAGCAGAGCATTCTGAATTCTCAGCATATCATGCTAGTCATATTTGTTGTAAAATATTTATAGTCAGCACCAGATTTTCAATAGTAGCTTCAAAATTAAAGCTAGAGTTTGCATTCGTTGAATTATTTTGAGGCGAAATATTTTGTGTTGGAATAGAACTGATCTTAGCTGCATCGGCATACGATACACGTGAAGTGACAGGTTGGCTCATTTGAGCAAAAGTGGCGGAGCAAGCGTTTGCTGTTTGTGCTGGAGCTAATTAAGGTTTTTGCCCCATAGTCTGTTTAACGAAAGAACATACAGGACATCCTCTGTATTTAGCGGTATGATTACCTCCACAATTACTACATTTTCTTTCTGCTAAATCTTTAGGTTTAGTACAAGCAGCACTACCGTGCAATTCACCACAGATAACACAATTTGAAGGTAACTTGCAGTAAGTTTTTGTTTGACCATATTCTTGACAATTATGGCACTGTACGGGTCCAGAACGCTTGTGTGGTTCTTCAACTGTTATTTTCCGGTATTTTTTTCATGCATGTTTTTTTATTTATTGTCTCTTCATATATGAACTAACAATAAGTATTCAAATCTTAAATCTAACATATAATTAATAGGCCCGACCAATGCCAGACATAACTAAGTGATAGTTGTAAATAATACATAAGTAGTGATAAGCAAAAAAAAGTATTTTCAAGCAACTTCATTCGGAGTGTTTAGTATTAGAGCCCTTGTATCTCTCTTTTTTAAGCGGATGTGTCCAGTAAAGTTCAAAATATTACGAGCAAGCGGATTAGGATGTGACTCGAGTTTTGTTAGATATTTGCCTGCGTATTTTGCAATTTCTTCAGTCACTAGTGGCATATTTAAATCACGATGTATATTTGAATTCTTAATGTACCATGGAGCAGATGTTATTAGCCTTAAAATTTTGTTTTGTCTTCGTTGAATTCTCTCTACATTGGAAGCAGAAGCAGTGCCCCATAACTGGATACCGTAACACCATATTGGCTTTAAAAGCGACTTGTATATTAAAAGTTTGCAGTCTAGGCTGAGTGTTGAATTTCTGCCAATCAGCCAATGTACCTGAGTTAATTTTAGTTTCATTTGAGTTAACTTATAGTCAATGTGATGTTTCCATGTAAGCCATCGATCGAGGTGTATACCAAGATATTTCATATGTGAATGTTGAGGAACAACTTGATTATTAATCCGAATGGGGGAACAAGTATCTCTTCGTAAGGTATATGTTATATGGACACACTTTTGTTCATTTACCTTAATTCTCCATAAGTTTAACCATAGTTCCATCTGGCTAATGTGTTCCTGGAGTTTTCGGGATGCCTCATCAGGGTTTTCGTGCATACTAAGGCAGGCGGTATCGTCGGCAAATGTAGAAGTGTGGATACTACTGCTCACAGGCATATCACAAGTATAAATCAAATATAAAAATGGCCCCAGTATACTCCCCTGTGGCACACCGGATGAGATAGTTTCAGGCATACTCGTAAAGTGTCTTTCCACAACTGTAAATTTTCGTGCAACAATGTAACTTTCCAAAAGATTTAGAATGTTTATTGGTGAGTATGTCTTCAATTTCAAAATCAGGCCTTCATGCCACACTTTATCAAATGCCTGAGAAACATCAATAAACAGGGCAGAACAATACTTCTTTTCCTCAAATGTTTTTCTGATAAATTGAACCAATCTATGCGTTTGCTCAATGGTGCTATGCTGGCTTCTAAAACCAAATTGATGGTCCGGGATGCACCCATTATCAGTTAAAATTGAAGACAATTTTGTCATGAGTAGTTTTTCAAAAACCTTTTACATTGTTGACAGTAAACTTATTGGCCTATATGACTCAGCCTTGGAAAGACCTTTACCTGGCTTTGGAATCATTTTAACCTTGGCAAGCTTCCAGCAGTCTGGATAATACTCAAGTCGTAATATGGCATTAAAAATGAATAAGAGGATTCTAATTGCAGTACGAGGTAACTTAATCAGCATCTGGTTACTAATTCCATCCATACCGGGAGCTTTTTTCGGGTTGAGTTCGGCAATTAGTTTTTGTACATCACACATCGTAAATTTTAAGGGTCGAGGGGGTAGAGCAACTACAGTCGGCAAATCAGCAACACCGGTACATGTATTTGGTGTAAATACGGATTTTAAATGCTCAGCAAATATGTTACTTTTTCAGTATCGCTTCTTGCCCAACCTCCGGTAGACGTGCGCAGAGGTGGCTTAAACTCAACGGGTGCTTTAAACTTTTTAGCAGCGCGCCACAAAGAGTAATTGGATGCTGGTGTGACATCAAGACCTTCCAGATAATTTTTAAAAGATGAAGTTTTTTCAGATGCAAGCAACTCTTGGAGTCGTTTAGTGCACTGTTTAAATCTGATTTTGTGTTGAGGTGATCTGTGCTGTTGCCATTCCCTTCTAGCTCTTCTTTTTTCACGTACGAGATGTTCAACGTATGTAGAATAAATTTTATTGCACCCAGTATGCGGATGGGAGGCAGTGGCATGTTCAGACGCTTGTTTAATATTCTCGTTAATATTTGGAATGTTTGATTCAATATCATTGGGTGTTCTTAGCGTAATATTTTCCGTGCAATGGGTACTAAGATATTTTTTGAATCCCAGCCAATTAACACGATTTATCATCTTGACATATGGGTGAGGTAAAGCGCTTCTCAGTGGGCTACAGATTGTAACGATCCTGGGAGAGTGATCGGACGAGAGATCTAGGGAAGCTTCAACGTGAATTAATTCCCTATAAATATTTTTTATTACGCCGGAATCTATAACATCCGGAATTTTTCGTACGACAGTAGGCCAGTAAGTAGGCTACCCACTCGAAATAACATCCAAGCCCATTTTTGAAATTGTGTTGAACAACGCCCTACCTCTAGGCGTAATAAGACGCGAACCCCAGAACGTATGCTTAGCATTGTAGTCGCCAGCTGCTACGAAACAAGGTCCAAGAGATTTATAGAATTTCTCGTATTGGTCCTCAGTGATTGAAAATCTGGGAGGGGAGTAAATTGAAGATATCACGAAATTTGTAAAAAATTTTCAATTCAGATATTTGTTGCTTGTATATGTTCTTCACAAATGTTGTCAAGAATATAGTGCTTGAGTCTTGACTTTATTAGAATTACTGATCCACCGCATGCTCTCCCTCTAGGGTCCTTTGTATCATATAAAGTGTAGCCATTCATTTTAAAGAGGCTTCTAGAAGTCAAATGAGTCTCAGAGACCAACATTATATCAATATTTTTTTCTGTAAGGAAGTGCTCAAGCTCATTTTTATGTTGGCTAATGCCGTTTGCGTTCCAGAAACATATTTTTAAAACGTGTTAATTAATGCTTGAAGCAGAGTATTCTGCATTCTCAGCATTTCTTGCATCATGGTAGTCATATTTGTTGTAAAGTTGTTTATAGTTAGCACCAGATTCTCAATAGTAGCTTCAAGGCGACTAAAGTTAAAGCTTGAGTTTGCATACGTTGAATTATTTGGCGATGAAACATTTTGTGTGATAATAGAACTAGCCTTAGCAGCATCGGCATACGATACACGTGAAGTAACTGGTTGGCTCACTGGAGCAAAAGTGGCAGAGTACGCGTTTAGTGGTTGAGCTGGAGCTAATTTAGGTTTTTGCACCATAGCCTGCTTGACGAAAGAGTATACAGGACATCCTCTGTAGTTAGCGGTGTGATTACCTCCACAATTACTGCATTTTTTTTCCGCTTGATCTTTTGGTTTGGTACAACTTGCAGTACCGTGCAATTCACCGCAGATAACACACACTGTAGGTAAATTGCAGTAAGCTTTTGTATGGCCATATTCTTGGCAATTATGACACTGCACGGGACCTGCACGCTCATGTGGCTCTTCAACTGTGATTTTTCTCTATAAAAGGTATTTAAGGCTATAAATAGGATGAGTCTCGTTTTTTTTCAACTGTATATCATTTGGCTCAAGTTCGACGCGAAATAGAGGTTGAGGAATCTTTTCCCTATTTATTATGTTAGATACTTTTTTTACCCTAAATCCCTGGAGGACGACTGCATCTTTAATTTCTTCGGGAGCAACATAGGAATCTATGCCCTTCAATACGATTTGCAGGCGTTACGCACTCTTAAGATGATATGTATAGAAACTTGTTTTACTTTTTTCAAATTCAGTAATCATTTTGCGAAAATCTTTTTCTTCATAAATTTATATTTTGATTTCATCAATGTTACAACTTTTTATTGGAACGATGTGAAATTTATTCTCCCGAATGACTGAAATTAAATTTTTAATAAGAGCGTTTGAATTTTTTTCTCTCAAATAGATTGGTGGCAGCTTGGATGTTTTGTTCGTGGATACATCAGGTTCGTTGTTGTCATCTTGCGATATTTGCAAACGGTTTTGACGGTTAATAGAGGATGCGCTGTACATATTTTTGGAGCAGATGAAATTTTCGAAGACTTTGGGCTTCGCCCGCGCTTTACAACAGTTATATATCTGTCCATTCTGGCTTGGACCTTGGGTTTTGGGCTGCTCTTAACTTCAGTAAAAACTTGATCCGAAGCGAATGATATCGCTGAGTTAAATTTAGAAGTACTAGGCAAAGGTAATGTTAACGAATCACTAATTGGCATTGGACAAAGCGAACTTGATCGCTGACGGAAAAGTGGCCTCGCCGTTAAAAAAAGTCTACTATCAGATTTCTTATTTATTTTGTTTTCATTAAGAGCTTCAGAGGTTTCAGTAAGTCTATCATCAGATTTTTTATTTTCATTATTTTCATTAAGACCTTCACAACTCACAGTAAAATAGGCATTTCTGCCATTAGAACTCACTTCACAGTTATTTGTTTTTGAGGTAATCATATAGAGTATTCCTCAAGGGCACGTTGTTTGTTTTTTGTTTGCGGTTTTTTTCGTTTTTGTTATTTATGACTATGTAAAAAATATTAGCAACGCACCCAAAGCTTATTTATCAAAAACAATATGTATTCCGAATATTTGTTCTTATGATTTTTTTTGTTTAGTATAAAATAAAAACTCGGCAATTTAAAAAATATATAGGAGTAGAATGCGCTTATTTTTTCCATTTATTCACACATCAGCTAATTACAACTTTTGAGAATTTTGAAATTGAGCTTTAATAAAAATACAAAACAAAATTTGGAATGTTATACAATAACTATATGTAAATTTTTGGTACACAAATTTTGTACAGTCACAAACCTCTTACTTTATGCACAGGCTTCAAAAACTATATGAGAATTCATAAAATAATAATATTTTTGAAAATCACAATAGAAAAAATCAGCTCAGTAGGCTTTGAAACTGATACAAAACCCAGCAAATAATTTATATCACTTTCAAAACCATACTGAGCTTATTTTTTCTTTTCCGATTTCAAAAATATTATTATATTATGAATTCTCATAATATAATAATAATGCATAAAGTAAGAGGTTTGTGACTGTTCAAAATTTGTGGTTGAAGTCTACTGATGATTTGGTTCAAGCGCCAATGAAATACGTATATAGGCATGCTAAACCACCAGCAAATAAATTTCAATTATTATATGTACACTTCTGACAATATGTCAAATAATAAATTTCTTTTAAGTTCATTAATGTTTTATTTTTCATTTAGTCTTGTAAATACTTTTATTGTTATCCGATAGATTTCTAATTGTATAAGGATTTAGAAAAATAAAATGAGTTTACCTGGATATAAATTATTTGCTGGGTTTTGTATCAGTTTCAAAGCCTACTGTTCTTTTGTGATTTTTAAAAATATTATTATTTTATGAATTCTCATATAGTTTTTGAAAGTCTGTGCATAAAGTAAGACTGTTAAAAATTTATGGTTGAAGTCTACTGATGATTTAGTTCAAGCGCCAATCAAATACGTTTATAGATATGCTAAACCACAAGCAGATAAATTTCAATTATTATTTGGTAGTGTATTACACTAAAACAGTGATCTCTGCACCTGCGTTGACATAACCCTGTTTAATGGAAAATCGTTCACAGTTCACGTTCTTAGTCCGTACGGTTGGCTTTCTCCAAGATAAGATATGTATCTTATTTGTTCACAAATGTATCTAAGTGCGTCGCCTTGTTTCATCATTTTAATAAATCTAAGCGTATTGAATTGAAGTCTTTGTTTCACATTTAACCATTTCAGGATATTCAGCATTGTATTTATTTCAGTATATCTATTACATTTTAATATTATTCTCATAGCTTTATTTTGAAGTTTCTACAATCTTGCAAATTGGAGTGTGTCGCTACATGTATATAAATTACTATACCCGTACTCGAAGTGTGGTTTTATTATGGTATTATATATATTTATTGCGGTAGTTTTCGATATTTTATTTTTGATTCTTCGAAGAAAACTGATTTTTTACCGATTTTTTTGCATATGTGCTCAATATGTTCATTAAATTTTTGTTTCTTATCAATTAGAAACTCGAGATATTTTATATGCTCGACTTTTTCAAACGTTTCTTTCAAATTGATGTTAATTTCTATTATCTTCGTTTTTTTCATTAAGGTTAATTTTATTCATTTTTAACCAGTTATTTATTTGATCTATATTATAAGTAATGATTTCTCGACATTCTTCTTCCTCTTCCTTGTCTGCAATGGTATATATTAAGGTACCATCTGCGTAAAGTACTATGTTACATCTTTCTAATATACTTGGCAAGTCATTAATATAAATAATAAAAAGCAGTGCGCCTAGTATTGAGCCTTGTGGAACCCAAAAGTCATTCATTACTTCCTCCGATACTGAATTATTTACTTAAGTTGTCTGTATTCTGTTGTCCATGTACGATTTAAACCAATTCAGCTCTTTTCCTCTTATTCCATACATATATAGTTTTCCTAGCATTATTTCCCTATCAATGGTTTCAAATGCTTTTTTGAAATCAAGAAAAATCGCAATCATTTTCGTATCATTTCCTATCTCTTCCATTTACTAATGACATAGTTAACGGCCGTTTCACATGAGTGTTTTTTTACGGAATCCTGATTGATATTTGGATAGTTTCGTTGAATTTTATTCTGTTTATATTGGACATTGTCTATCGATTCCCGAATATTACTAATGCTGTGTATAAAATAAAAGTTAAATTTATTAGCGATATCATAACTATCAGTGAATTCTACATTGTCAAATATCACAGATTTTATCATACTTTTGTTACCATGAAGTACTAGGTTTTTGATTTCCTTCCACATTTTTTTCTGGACCTTGAGTTACAATTTTGTTGTTTATATAATTATTTTTACTGTTTTCAATTTGTTGTTTATATTTATTTCTAATTATTTTATATTCTGCCCATTTTTGATTAGTGTTTTCTGTTTTAGCTTGCAAATATCTCATTATTTTTTCTCTTTTCATCAACCGTAGTTCATCAGTAAACCGATTGTAAATATTTTTATTCTCACGAATAGGTTTTTTGAACGTGCATTTTTCAAGCATTCCTCAAAATCCTCTACATTTTCATTTATATATCTTGCGCAATCCCTTTTACGCTGGCACTACCGATTTTAAAAAGATTTATATGGTTCTAAAGGGTTTTCGATACAGATGTGCAAAATCTATATTTTTTTGGGAGCTATAAGCGTTTAAAGTTGCTACTACTACATGCACACACGGATTTACTAGCTTACAAGTAAACAAAAAACAAAACATGAGATTGTGTGTGTTGTAGTATTTCTCTTGATCTAAAAAGTTATTCTCTTATTTGTTATTATATAAAAGCCATAATACTTAAAGGAAAATAGTTCAATATTATTGAATTAGCTTAGTTAAATGGATTTCGTTTGTGTTCTTAATTTCATGTATTATTTAATTATGCATATGTATGTAAGTATGTGGGTGGCTGTGTTTTAATGCATTTTGTATGAAGTTTAGATAAATTTTCTTTGAATATTAATAAAATTATTTACATTTAGATTCTAGAATACGGACGATTGTGTCGTCGATTGCTATATCTAGTTAGTTTTATTCTTCCGCTGAACGAGCCAACTGACCATACAATGCGTTTTCGCTTCGCTAAGTGGGCCTGCGATCGACTTACAGAAGATGCCGATTTTGCCAAAAAAAAAAATCATCTTTTGAGATGAAGCTCATTTTGATCTTAGCGGGTATGTAAACAAGCAAAATTGTCGCATTTGGGGCACAGAAAACCCGCACCCATACATAGAAAAGCCGACGCACCCAAAACGAGTCACTGTTTGGTGCGGATTTTGGTCCAGAGGCATAATTGGGCCATTGAACAAAGAGTGGCCGTTACAGTCAATGGCGATCGTTATCGGGCCATGTTGAACGAATTTTTGTTCACAAAAATTGAAGAGGAGGATATTGGCAACATTTGGTTTCAACAGGACGGCGCAACGTGCTACACAGCCAAAGCTTCAGTAGTTTTATTTTTTGCAATTTCAAACAAAAAGTTATCTGGCGGACCCTGTATTTAAATATTTCGATTATTTTTCTTTCATTTTGTATTTCTTTATTCACATTTGGTGCAGTTATATTTATAATTTCATGATCTTAGATTTTATTTTTGTTATTATTATTTACTAACGTATTAAAGTTATTCGATATTACGTAGTCTATTATTGTTTTAGAATTTTCTGTTAAACGTGAATGCACGCGTTACTAATGACCGTTGTCATGGAGCAGACTCTTAATTCTATTTTTATACGTATAATTTGTCATCCAGTCTATATTAAAATCACCCTTTATTAAAATATCACAGTTATTTAAGTAATTATCACAGATTTCCTCAATTATTTCTTCAAATGCAGATTCGCAATCACTAGGTGATCTATAAATTACCCCAACTATAAAACTAAAGTTTCCAAATGTGGCTCTGCAAAAAAATCCAGTACTTCATATTATCCACCTTTTCAATTAATTTAATAGTCTCTGTTTTTCTGAATCTATATATATTTGGCCACTTCAAAGTTTTCAAGGATTGTTGACAGTGTATCTTTAGCCTAACTTGCTTTATGTCAATAAAAGTCTTTTTATTTATTTTATTGTAAAATAAATAAAACTTAAATAATTACAATATTACAATTTTACTTATAAATTGAATTCAATTCAAATTACATAAGTATAAATTTACCGATAAACATTAAAATATGAAAAATATTTGGTTTTCTGTGGTAACACCGATATAAATTGTTTATTTGTTTAAGGCGACTCTGGAAGTCGTACTTATGTTATCTGTATCTTCTATATGGTTCATTGTTCTGTTAACATTCTTCTGTATGTATAAGCTTTCCATGGTGTACCGCTTTCGAAGTCTGGTATATGTCCAGTTTCTAGTATGTGTTATGATAATGATGTTGTCTCTTTCTTTTTTGCAATGTCATTTTCGTGTTCACTCATTCTTACTTCTAAATACCTTTTTGTTGTTCCAATATATATTAAATCACATCTTTGTTTTTCATTGCCTTTACATTGAATTTAACATTACATTGTTTTGGTTTTTCTACTTTGGCTTCGGTTTTCTTAAATATTCACCCTTATTCCAGTTGTCGTCATCGATGTCACTTTAAGACAATATTAAAAAAACTGGGGCTTGTTTACTTGATCTCGAGAACAATTTTGCGCAACTGACAATCTATTTACGTTCCCTAAAGTCTAGAAAATAGCATAATCCTGCCAAGAGGAGTCATTTTTTTCTGACAACGGATAAACGAGCACCAATTTTTAGGTTTTCTTTTAAAGTGACGGCGATGTCGACAACCGGAATAAGGGTGATTGTGTTTAAGGTAGAGTGAGGTTTAAAGGCAAATTGTATAAATGTTATACTGTGAAATTGTTTTTGTTCTGTTATGTCATTGTCATTACATTTATTTTCTTGATTCTTTAGTATTGTTTTTGTTTCATATATTATAGCTTTTTCACATTTACTCACATCTTTCATCAATTCGCCAAGATGTTAACATGTTCCCATAAGATTTATACAGGGCTGAATATTCAACATCTTTCAACATCTTCAAAAGATATTCCTATCTAACTTTGTTCCATTCAACATCTTTAGATTATTTTAGTGTCATCACTAGAAATCTAAGCGCACAGCAGTGCGCCAGGCCAAGTTCTGGCCAATGCACGCAGTGTGTATATTTACAGGAAGCCATTCGAGCTGTTTTTACCTCCCTCATAACTTTGTTCCCCGCAATTGTAAAATTATGATATTTAAACCATGATTAGAATAAATTCATATAACTGCATGTGCGAAGTTTGAAAGTTTTACAATGAAAGGTTCCGGAGATATAGATGTGCAAAAAGTGCATATTTTAAGACATACTCACTGACCACGAACACACTCATCAAGTTAATGAAGCACTTCCGCTATTGCTAGAGAGCTAAAATTTGTTACACGAGAAGATCTAGGTGAGCAACAAACCAGAAAAATCTGAAAACCAGCAAATTTTAAGCAGGTGGGCGGGGCTACGCCCATAGAAATAAAAATGTGTGTTATTGAGCTGAAATTCGATATAGAGCTGGGTCTAGGTAAGAAATAAAATAAAAAAATCTGAAAACTTGGAAATTTGGCAAAGTGCATATTTTTAGACATACTCACTGACCACTGACCGCTGACACACTCATCAAACTGATGAAGCACTTCCGCTATTGATACAAAGCTCAAATTTGTTACACGAGAAGATCTAGGTGAGCAACAAACCAGAAAAATCTGAAAACCCGAACATTTTAACCAGGAGGGCGGGGCTACGCCCATAAAAATAAAAATGTGTGCTATTGAGTTGAAATTCGATATAGAGCTAGGTCTAGGTAAGGAATAAAATAAAAAAAATCTGAAAACTTGGAAATTTTTGCCAGGTGGGTGGGGCTACGCCCATGAAAGTCAGAATTATAAAATCTAATATAAGGCGCTTAATGGAAGCTATTTTATTGATATTTGGTATATATACTGCGGTAATGCAAGGCTATAAATTAGTTATTAAAAAGTGGGCGTTGATACGTCCATACAATTTAAACCTCATTTTAATACCCTGCGGCTCAGCATATTTAGATATACTATTTATGTGGTTATTATTATCCGATTGCAACGAAACTTATCACGAATACTAAGCACTGGTCAAAAAAAATTTTGAGTTTGCAAAAGTGGGCAGGGTTGCGCCCATTAAAATTAAAAATTAAAAGTTTCTCTAGGGATATGAAATTTGGTATAAAAGTAGGTCTAGGTGAGAAATCAACTAGAAAAATCTGAAAACCTGGATATTTTAGTTAGAGGGCGGGGCTGCGCCCATAAAAATTAAAAATCAGTACTTGCGCTTATAAGCTGAAATTTGATACACAAGTACGTCTAGGTGAAAAACCAACTAGAAAAATCTAACCCCAAAAAAATTTATCAGAATGGGCGCGGCCACGCTAATATTATTTTGAACTAAAAACTTAATATACAGCTTTTAATTCAAGCCAATTTAGTGGAATCGTGCATACGCTTTGCACGTGCACAATACTTTAAACTATCACCTTAAAAAGTGGGCGTGATTCTTCCCATAAAATGTTAGCCTTGTGTTTAATCTACTTTGGTCTAGCATATTTTAGAAGAAAATTAGCATGAATTATAAGCGCTGCTCACAACAAAATTTTGAGTTAGAAATAGAGGAAGAGGTAATACTGATATAATTTAAAGATATAATTCGCGCTGGAGAGCTCAAATTTTATACACATATAAGTGCTCCTTCGTAAGCCAATGGAAAAATCTTAAAACAAAAAAGTTTTACCCGGTATATGGGGCCACGATGTTAAAACTCCAAGTTGCACTAGCGAGCTTAAATTTGATACACAAATAAATTAAAATCAGAGACCACTAAGAAAAATCTGAAAAACCAAAATTTGCTACCAGGTGGTGGAAATAAGCACTTCAAATTCAAAATTAAGATAAATTTTATTAATGATTTTTATACATATCGCACTTATTCAAAGTAAAAGCTTCCTATTTTGAAAAGTAACCGTGACTTCACCCATAAATAGTATTTTTTTCTTTCATGTACTTCGGTTCAGAAGTTTTAAATTTACTACTCATATATTTCTCATTAACTTTTTAATACCAAACTTTGCAGGACCCATGAGCAGATATAAAAGTCGGAGGGGCAAGGACCATAAATATTTTACGTAATATCATACTATAGAGATTTGACATTTTGTACACAAATAGTAAGTGATGTACTCAATCGGAAAATCCAAAAATTAAAGCACCATCTGCCCTGTTGAAACTTTGCATGCGCATTGGGAATATCCTTTTGATTTATGTATTTTGGCTAAGCAGACTTAATATGTAAATATATTGAGAAAATAGACGGCGTCACGTCCACTAAAATGTACGCTGTATTTAACATGTTTCTTTCCAGATGACTCTTACCAGATTGCGCATACTATCGACTCGTTGTAATGACACAATAGTGCATTTTTAAGGTCTACAATCCAACACCCATCACGATCTAACCCACTATTTTATGCAACTATAACATTTTCTACTGAGACAGTGATCATTAATAGAAATAAGACATACCAGATATTTTAAGTTTAAAACGTGTTATTATAGAACATTTTTCAAAAAGTAGTCAGATCCTCACAAAAACATAAATGTGAAAAAAGGCCAAGTTCCTGTCCAAAATTTCGGCCACTAAAAGTAGTGAGATATAAATTTTGACCACGTTCTTGTTTGCCACAATACCTAACACAGAAATATGTTATGTATTATATCAATTTGTAGTCGTAAGGGTGTCATATAATTTCTAAATAATCTGCTAACTTGGCAATATTTTTACTTTTCTAAAAAAGGAGAGAAAAATTTTAATTTGCTCATTTCTTTAAATCGGTAAAAATATTTTCAAGTTAGCAGATTATCTAGAAATTATATGACACCCTTACGATTACAAATTTATATAATGCATAACATATTTCTGTGTTAGGTATTGTGGCAAACAAGAACTTTGTCAAAATTTATAGCTCACTACTTTTAATGGCCGAAATTTTGAACAGGAACTTAGCCTTTTTTCACAATTATGTTTTTGTGAGGATAATATATACATTTAAAAAATTTATTATTTTACATATTGTCAGAAGTTTGCATACAATAATTGAAATTTATTTGCTGGTGGTTTAGCATGTCTATATACGTATTTCATTGCCGCTTGAACCAAATCATCAGTAGACTTCAACCACAAATTCTGAACAGTCACAAACCTCTTACTTTATGCACAGACTTTCAAAAACTATATGAGAATTCATAAAACAATAATATTTTTGAAAAGCACAAAAGAAAAAATAAGCTTAGTAGGCTTTGAAACTGATACAAAACCCAGCAAATAATTTATATTCAGGTGAAGTCATTTTATTTTTCTGCATCCTTATACAGTTAGAAATTCATCTTATAACAATAAAAGTATAAGGCTAAAATAAAACAATAATTGAACTTTAAAGAAATTTATTATTTGACATATTGTCAGAAGTTTACATACAATAATTGAAATTTATTTGCTGGTGGTTTAGCATCTCTATAAACGTATTTCATTGAATTCTTATATAGTTTTTGAAAGTCTGTGCATAAAGTAAGAGGTTTGTGACTGTTCAGAATTTATGGTTATAGTCTACTGATGATTTGTTTCAAGCGCCAATGCGTATATAGACATGCTAAACCACCAGTATATAAATTTCAATTATTATATAAAAATATATACAACTATATACATACATGCATACATACTATAAACATGTGTACATACACATGTACATATGTATGTATATTTACATACGCATGTACATACATATATTCAGCTATTTGGAATATGCTTCCCCCCGAAAGATGCGTAACTACTCCAAGATTTGATTATATACATACATATGTATATATCATATAATAAAATCTTGTATATATTTCTCCAAATCGAAATAAATTAAATAAAAGTAGTGGCAAATATCTGCAAGCTGCTCGAACGCGATATATTTGCGCATAAAGTATGTAATATTTCTTCATCATCATTGTCCTTCCCAGTTCTCGTGGTACCTTCATAGCGAACAGTCGATTAGCAGAATTTTTCTTACATACCAAATAAAAAAAAAAATTATACAAAAAATATTTGTAGTACATTTTATTCGTAGTAGGTACATACTGACTCTAATAAATAAGATTTATAATTTGATAATATTTTTTACTAGTGGAAACAACAAATACAAAAAAAACGAAAACAAAAAAAAACATAAACAGTTACATTGAGAAATACCCTATGCCAGTACCTCAAAAACAGACAAACAATCATAAATAACAAAAACGAAAAAACTGTAAACAAAAAAACACAAAAAAGTGCTCTTGAGGAATACTCTATATGAGTGTCTCATATACAAAAAATTATGAAGTGAGTTCTAACGGCAAAAAAGTCTATTTTACTGTGAGTTCTGAAGATCTTAATAAAAAAATATACAAATAATAAATCTAATGAGTGTCTTTTTACTTTTGACATACATATGTATATCTACCATACTATACTATAATATACTATACTATACAATATACTATACTATACTATACTGTACTATACTATACTATACTATACTATACTATACTATACAATATACTATACTATACACTATACTATACACTATACTATACACTATACTATACACTATACTATACACTATACTATACACTATACTATACACTATACTATACACTATACTATACTATACACTATACTATACTATACACTATACTATACACTATACTATACACTATACTATACACTATACTATACACTATACTATACACTATACTATACACTATACTATACACTATACTATACACTATACTATACACTATACTATACACTATACTATACACTATACTATACACTATACTATACACTATACTATACACTATACTATACACTATACTATACACTATACTATACACTATACTATACACTATACTATACACTATACTATACTATACACTATACTATACACTATACTATACACTATACTATACACTATACTATACACTATACTATACACTATACTATACACTATACTATACACTATACACTATACTATACTATACACTATACTATACACTATACTATACACTATACTATACACTATACTATACACTATACTATACACTATACTATACACTATACTATACACTATACTATACACTATACTAA
>LR999965.1:69752993-69784071 GCA_905220375.1 Tachina fera | reverse complement strand
ATGGCAAATATTAGGTCTGTCTGGGTACTTTTACCGAGTAAATTTTTTTTGGGAGAGTAAGACCAATGGAAAATATCTCATAAACTACGTAGACAGTATCCAGTGAAATCTTGCAAGAAAACAGCTGATCGGTGTGTAAACAATTGATATAACAAAGCAAAATAATTTTAGCATATGTGTAGGCAAATTTGAATTCTAGCGGTAAATTAAAAAATTACTAACTAACTAAAAATTAGGTGTGTTTCTTACTTTTGCAGTAAAATGCAGTAAATGAGTAGTTACTGCGATAATTTTAAAATGTACTCTCAAAAAGAGCTGTTACTGAAAAAAGTACGCTAACGGAAAAATAGTAAAAATTAGTAGGATTAAAGAAACAGCAGACTCTAACTGCACATTGCACATAGTATATAAAAATAGATAAACTTTTCACTGTTCAACTGTTTTTCTCTTATTGGTACTCGGTACAATATTTTTATAACACGAACAATCTAAGAATAAATTTTGTAATTTATTTCATGTAATATTAGTAATTAATTTCTTTTTGATTTCCTTGTTTTGTTGTTGGTTAAATTAATAAAAATTACATGAATATTTGTTAATGTTACTGGTTACCTTAAAACCAAGTGCAATACTAGGTAAGCAGATACTTTACAGTTTTACAACTCTGAGTAATTGGAATAATTTGCAAAACAAAGGGATTAATAAAATAAACAGAAAAATATGTATATTAACATTTATTAATATTATGCTTTGTAAATTAATTATTTTTTAATGACTTTCACAATTTTTATTTAAAATTTTCTTAAATTTTTACACTTTTCGTTTGCTTACTTTTCATTTATTTACATTTTAAATCATATGTTTTTATCTTACTAAACTTTACTACGAAAAATTTCTGCAGTAAAAATTTGCAAAACATTCAGTAGAGAACTGTCACTTTACTCTCTCAATTTGTGTTCTCATTTACTGCATTTTGGGTACGCGAACGCAATTTAGTAAGATGCAGTAAACTTCAGTAAACATTTTTAAAAGCTTTTGAGTACGCGAACGCAATTATTATTTCATTCAAACATTAAATAAAATCAGCTTTTCAAACTAGCTGCAAATTCTTGCAAGCGGAAATTTCTCCACTAACATTTTGCAAGTTCTCTAACTTCCAACTGTCAAAATATTCTCCTTTTAGCTCTCTCGCTGCAAGAGATTTGGAGTACGCAGACATTTTGCAACATTTTGCAATATTTGCACAAAATGATGCAAAATATGTGTACGCAGACAGACCTATTGCTAACATATATACCAGACATGTGTACCAACATAACAGAAAAAAATGCGAAAATCGAACATACGTAACTCACGCAATTTGACAATAACTGTTATTTTTGGTCAAATCTCGTATAAATAAAAAAATAAAAAATATCTATATATATATCTATATTTATATAGATATACATATACAGATATAGATATGAATATACATATGTAGATATACATATATAGATATACATATACATATATAGATATACATATACATATATAGATATACATATACATATATAGATATACATATACATATATGGATATACATATATAGATATAAATATATAGATATACATATACATGTATGGATATACATATACATGTATTGATATTAGACCTGGGCAAAATGCTTTACTTTTGCATTAGCATTAAAATAAAATAAAACCCAATGAATATTGAATTAACACTAAATCGTATGCTTTTAATGCATTATTTTTTCCATTGAATTAAAATCTCCTCAAAGTAATGCCTTAATATTGCATTGGCATTAAATTTGATATTTTTAATGCACTATTTTTTGCATTGAATTAAAATCTCCTCAAAGTAATGCACTAATATTGCATTGGCATTAAATTTGATATTTTTAATGCACTATTTTTTCCATTGAATTAAAATCTCGTCAAGACAATGCAATAATATTGCATTGGCACTAAATCACACTTAAAAAATGCACTAATTTTGCATTAGCACTAATGAAATAATGCAATATGATTCCATTGTCACTAAAACATATTGTGCACACAAAATTAAATAAAGGGTGAACAAAACAAATGAAGATTAAAGAATACAGTAAAGTTCACATTGAGGACACCTACATATGAAAAATATTCATTGAACATACATATCGCACTTACGGCCCTTTTGAGAATGTACAATTAAAAGCGAAGAGGGACTTTAACGAGAAGTTTTGTATGAAGAACTGTCACTTAAAGTTCACGTTAACTATTAGTCATACATTGTGAAAAGGGAGGTTAATCAACAAGGGAGTATTAACTCAAAATTTGAAAATTTTCAGTAGAGACGAAAAACTGTTTGTGGTTACATTTTAGGAAAATTTAAAAATCCCAATACATCATGGTGAGCTAATTTGAAAATTTGAGCTAATTTGAAAATATATGTACATTGTTTTTATTTTAAAACCTTGCAATTATTATATAAGAATATCTATGTTTTGAAAAGAGTCGCAAATCAGAAAAAATTTGAGCAATTTCATCATTTCGTATTAAAATCATAAAGTAAAAAAAATTTTATCAAGAAAAGAGTGATCAAAATACGTTGAAATTTTTTCAGTAGATAGATATTGGTGTTGTTAGTTGGTTTAGTGCAAAAAGTAAGATATCAAAAATTTTTACTTAATACCCTCTTGTTGATTAAGTGAGATGTGTATGTTCAATGAATATTTTTCATTTGTAGGTGGCCTCAATGTGAGCTTTACTGTATTTTTTAATTTTTATTTGTTTTGTTCATCCTTTGTTTAATTTTATTATGTACAATATGTTTTAGCGACAATGCAATCATATTGCATTATTTCATTAGTGCTAATGCAAAATTAGTGCAATTTTTACTTGTGATTTAGTGCCAATGCAATATTAATGCATTACCTTGAAGTGATTTTAATTCAATGCAAAAACTAGTGCATTAAAAATATGAAATTTAATGCTAATGTAATATTAGTGCATTACTATGAGGATATTTTAATTCAATGCAAAAAATAGTGCATTAAAAATATCAAATTTAATGCCAATGCAATATTAATGCATTACTTTGAGGGGATTTTAATTCAATGGAAAAAATAATGCATTAAAAGAATACGATTTAATTCAATAAATTTTGCATTGATTTGGTTTAATGTAGGAAAATGCTCAATGCATTACCTTATTTAATGCAAATTTCCCAGGTCTGATTAATATACATATACATGTATGGATTACATATATAGATATACATATACATATACATATACATATACATATACATATACATATATAGATATTCATATACATATATAGATATACATATATAGATATACATATACATATATAGATATACATATACATATATAGATATACATATACATATATAGATATACATATACATATATAGATATACATATACATATATAGATATACAAATAAATATATAGATATACATATACATATACATCTATAGATATAGATATACATATATAGATATACATATACATATATATATAGATATACATACATATATAGATATACATATACATATATAGATATACTTATACATATATAGATATACATATACATATATAGATATACATATACATATATAGATATACATGTGGGATGCCGACTGAATACCGCTGCATTAGCAGCACCTACATGACGCTCGAAAGTATAACAGAGAAACAGACAAGACAATTAAAAGTAAAGAAGAACGAACAGTTGAAAAATAGACGTTGAGTTGGCTGGTGGTCGTGAGAAATTAATCAGTAAATAAAGAATATGAATTAAATAATAAATATACATATAGTATGAATTAAACAATTAAATAGCGTTTTTTATTAAAAGAGGTAATGAAACCCACAATTTGGTGGCTCAACCGGGATTTCTCTCAAAGTAGATATTGAAAAGAAAGTGAATTTTAAACAAAAATTTTAATAAAACTGTTCACAAAATTGAAAAGCAAAACTTAAACGTTAATGTTTGGGAAAAAGTAAACCAATACTGAAATAGTGAAAATATGAAAAAAACATATACATATGTACTTTGAAGTGTGTGAATAATTGTCCAGTTTAATTACTTTTTTCGAACATCGATTAAAGATCACTTAAGAATAAGAAACAGACCAAAGTTTAAATCCTGGCACAAAATATTTATGTAAAAAAAAAGTGAAACAAAGAAGTATTAGTAAAATTAAAATACGACTTCGGTAATGTTACGAGATTTTATTGAAAGGGGATAGTCGAAAATTCTAACTGATGGTAAACGTTTGAAGTGACTGTACCAGTGAAGCAAACTTATAAAGAAAATACAGAGAAACAGTTCGAATTTTTCTTTAGAAGAAAATAATTGACAAAATCACATAATAAAATAAAAGAAATGTTAAAGAACACCAAATGTGAGTAAAAAAGAAAAGTGACAGCAAAAGCTAAACCAAAATACCTATATAAAAAAAGAACATGTACAAAAAATAACAACCACCAAAAAAAACCAGATTGAGTACAAAAATCAAAAATTCAAACAAAGAGAATAAAAAACAGACAACCAATACAATGCAGAAATAAATCATTGTTTCATCCTAAGTAAATATATAAAGGCAGACAAAGTTTAGTCGCTCTGCTCCGAAGTAGCAGAGACTGCGTGAGAGAAAAACCCACAACAACGAGTGATGCAGCGAGAAATGGACGCCAGTGTCGACGCAGCCAAGCAGACAACTTACGTAGCTGAAAGTAACGAACAACACACTACATGTTTATAAGACTTGATAACTAACAAGTTCGGTGAGCAAATGTACAATTATACATAGGTATGTATGTATATGAGTAGATGAAGAAAAAGTAAATAAATACTTTGAGAAATTTTGTTGAATACATAAATTTGTACATATCTAAATAAATAAGATAAATAGACAGTCACATATATATAAGCATAGTACGTACAGTAAACCAAAAGAGTAAATTCATTAAATTTAAAATAAACATTTTTGTGAAAGAAAAACAGAGAAACAAATAAAAGTAATAACAATATAATAAACAATACAATAAAAGTAAATTCATTAAATAATTTAAAATAAAAATTTTGGAAGAAAAAAAACCCAGAGAAATAAATAAAAAAGTACATTCATTGAATAATCTAAAATAAAAATTTTGAGAAGAAAAAAAACCAGAAAAATAAATAAAAGAGTACATTCATTGAATAGTTTAAAATAAAAATTTTGAGAAGAAAAAAAAGAGAAATAAATAAAAAAGTACATTCCTTGAATAATTTAAAAGAAATATTTTGAGAAAAACAAGCTAAAAGAGAATTAATTAAACTGTTTTGAACCAAATATTTTTTTTTTGTAAAAAGCAAACAAAATTCAATTTATAATATTTAAAATCTATTAATATTATATACTGGAATTGCAATACAGATAGTAACATACTATATTATATTTTTATATTGAAATTTATTGTATCTGATTAAATCAAAGTTGTAAAGCACCAGTTCCAAATTTGACAATACAACTAAACATGGACATGAACGGTATTCTAAGCCTCACAGTGGAGGAACTAAGATCGAAGTTGGTTGATCTAAAATTGTCAAAAATAGGGAACAAAACTGAATTACAAGACAGACTTATAACACATTTCGGACTTAGTAGAGAAACCGAATCAGATCAGGGGGAAACTTTTTCTGAAATTGACCAACCATAGTACAGCGCAGTAGTATTTTTTTACTGCGGGATATACAGGACTCGGTCTCTGCTTTCTATGGTGAGGGTTTGCCCGAAGTTACGCAATGGATACAAGAATTTGAAGACGTCGCGTGCACAGTAGGCTGGGATGATTTGAGGAAGTTTATATATGCAAAGCAGTTACTTAAAGGAGCCGCAAAAATGTTTATCAGAAGTCAATCTGATATACAGTATGTCAAGTAATTGTTTTTACATAGTTAAAATCGTTGTAAATTTTGACTTTTATCGTAAATATTTTTCTCCCTTTTTGCATTATGAAATTTTTTTGTAGTTGACTTCATTTTATATACATTTAAGTGCACATATAGTCGTAAGTTATAAGCAAAATTAAGAATGAGAGCATAAAAATTACATGAAATCCAAAAAAACTCAAAAATTTCTTTGTCAAGAAAATGTTTTTACATCCTTGTATTATATAGTAGGCAAATGGGAAAGATTTTAAGGTGTACAAAAATGAATATTGTTTTTGGCCGCCATTGGCATCAAATAGGCCTGTAAGACGACTTCTCATAAAAAAATTTTTTTTTTCCATATATACCGCAGAAATTTCTCATTTTTTCCTCGTATTACTGTTCTTAACTCCATTTAGTTCTTGAAATATAATTTGGAAACACTATTTTTCAGTTAAACCCATAAATTTTGAATAGGATATAGATCTGGACCTTGAGATGGAGTATTCACAACTTTACCGCAATTGAAAAGACACCATGTTCTTACCCAAAGTGCCTCATGTTTGAGGTCAATACATTAATAAAAATCTAAAACGTCCATACATATCAGCAATAAAGCCAACCTTACTCGCGCTGTCAACCAAAAACCATTTCAACGTATTGAAGTACCGCTCAGTAACACTCTCCCATGAGACAAAGGCGATTGCTAAAAAGATAAATAAATAAATAGATTGTACTTCAAGAACTGCTCGCAAATCCCCGCCTCTTAGAGTGCAGCACAAAGAACAACAATTGCCTTTTGCGATAACGCATACTTCCAAGCTTGATGGCTACTACAATAATGTGATTTGCTGCGACGAAACCAAACTTCTGCTTTATTAGAATTACAGATCTAACAAAGTATGGATGAAAAAAAATTTTAAAATATTGGGAAGTGAAACCATTTACCCAACTGTAAAATTTAAAATAATTTGGTTGATGGATTGGAGGTATATATAGTATGTAAACGTATATATGTTTATGCTGTAAAAGGAGGAATAAATTTGCTTTATTGAAAATATTATGGATGCGGGGCAGTAGCTCAATATATTGAAGTATTTTTTTGGATGAAAGCTTGAGTAAGGTTGGCGTTATTGCTGGTAAACGTCGAAGTTTTAAATTTGTATTAATGTATTGACCTGAAATGTAGGGCACTTTGGGTAAGAACATGGTGTCTTTTCAATTGCGATAAAGTTGTGGATACTCCATCTCAAGGTCCAGATCTATATCCTATTCAAAAATTATGGGTTTAACTGAAAAATAGTGTTTCCAAATTATATTTCAAGAACTAAATGGAGTTAAGAACAGTAATACGAGGGGAAAGTGCGAAATTTCAGCGGTATATATGGAAAAAAAATTTTTTTTATGATAAGTCGTCTTACAGGCCTATTTGATGCCAATGGCGGCCAAAAACAATATTCATTTTTGTACACCTTAAAATCTTTCCCATTTGCTTACTATATAATACAAGGATGTAAAAACATTTTCTTGACAAAGAAATTTTTGAGTTTTTTTGGTTTTCATGTAATTTTGATGATCTCAATCTTAATTTTGCTTACAACTTTCGACTATTTGTGCACTTAAATGTATATAAAATGAAATCAACTACAAAAATATTTCATAATGCAAAAAGGGAGAAAAATATTTACGATAAAAGTCAAAATTTACAACGATTTTAACTGTGTAAAAACAATTACTTGACATACTGTAACTAACTGGGTATCACTTAAACTAGTTTTGACAAAAGAATTTGGCACAAAATTGTCTTCATTAGAGATTCACAAAATCTTGTCAAATAGAAGAAAAAAGTACAACGAAACATATAAAGAGTATTTGTACTGTTTGCAAGAAATTGGTAAACCAATCAAAATAGATGACGAAAGCCTTATAGACTATTTCGTTCAAGGCATTAGGGACACCACCGTGAACAAGTCCATTTTATATCAGGCACAAAGTATAGATGAACTAAAACAAAAGCTAAAAACCTATGAGAAGATGAAAATGGCGGGAGAGCCAACAAGCTCGAAGGGCATTGAATCGGAGACAAGACGAAACACAAACAATAAGAGCGAGCAACGTTGTTTCAAATGCGGCGAAAAAGGATATTTGGCTAATGTTTGCAGAAAATCCGATATCAAGTGCTTCAAATGCAAAGGTTTCGGCCATAAATCATTTGACTGCACAACTAATGCAAGGAAAGAGAGTCCAAACGACAGAAATAATAAAAGGACTGGAAACAACCACGTCCACACGTTAGCCGACGATATAGCCTCTTCATCAAGAAGAATTTTTACAGAAATAGAATTAAACGGGAAGAAAATTTGCGCAATTATAGATACAGGAAGTGATATAAGCGTCTTACGTTACGACACACTTATGCATTTGAGCGATGTAGAGCTGGAAAAAGAGGTGAAAATGTTAACAGGCATTGGCGGAAAAACAATTAAGACATTGGGAAATTTTAAAACTATTGCTAAACTGGATTCAATCGAACTGAACATAGATTTTCATGTATGCAGAGAAAGCGACGTACTGTATTCAGCAATAATTGGAAACGACGTTTTGACTCAGGCAGATTTAATAATAGACTCCAAGGGAGCTAGATTCCGCGCAAAAATCCCAACAATTTCATTATTTGAGAATAGGGAACCAAACGTATTCAGTAAGCCAAAAAGAGACGACACTTATACAATCGCTGACATAAGAGAAGAATTTGCAGATATAATCCACTCTGCAATTTCGGGCATATTTGAAGAAGACGACTTAAAAACCGAACACCTTACAAAAGAGTACCAATTAGAGATCCAAAAATTAGTAAGAAGGTATAGCCCGTCTAAGCCACAGAGGTTCCCAGTAAAAATTAAAATAATACTGAACGACGATATTCCAGTGGCGCATAGACCTCGTCGAGTACCGTTCTCAGATCAAAATTTCATCGACAACCAAGTCAAAGAATGGCTAGAAGACGGCATAATAGTACAGAACTATTCAGAGTACTCAGCACCAGTAGTACTGGTAAAGAAAAAAGATGGCACAAAACGCTTATGTTGCGATTTCCGCAAACTAAATGAAAAAATAATTAGAGATAACTTCCCAATGACTTTGATTGACGAAGTAATTCAGAAACTATGTAAAAGGGGCAAAGGTTTTCACAACATTAGATTTGCGGAACGGGTTCTTTCATGTCCCTATAGAAGAAAATTCGAAAAAATATACGTCATTCGTAACAAATAAGGGTCAATATGAATTCAGATACGTACCTTTCGGTATTTCGAATTCTCCTGCTGTGTTTTGCAGATACATCACTGCCGTTTTTCGCGAACTAATTAACGATAATACATTGATCATTTACATGGACGATATTGTCATACCGTCTCAGAATGAGGCAGAGGGCATTCTAAAATTGAGAAAGGTTCTGTCAGTCGCGGAATCAAACGGACTAAACATAAAATGGAAAAAAATCCCAGTTTTTACAGAGAAAAATAAAGTTTTTAGGCTATATATTTGAAAATTCAACAGTTTCCACATCAACCGAAAAAACAAAAGCTGTGGCAAATTTCCCATTACCGACAAACGTAAAAGCTTTACAGAGATTCCTTGGGCTAACTTCGTATTTGCGACGCTTTATACCAGGCTATGCAACAATGGCGAGACCACTATCAAATTTGTTGAGAAAAGACACTAAGTTTAAAATGGGTGATGAAGAAACATTGGCATTCAAGCAATTAAAAAATGCAATGATGAAACCACCAGTTTTAACAATTTTTGACCCTAGAGCTGTAACAGAAATACACACAGACGCCAGCCTATATGGATATGGCGCAGTCTTATTACAGAAAGGAGAAGACTCCCAATTCCACCCAATAGAGTACATGAGTAGGAAAACAACACCAACAGAGCAAAAGTATCACTCATACGAGCTAAAAGTTTTGGCGGTAATAGAAGCACTTAAAAAGTGGAGGATATTCGTGTTGGGAATGCCAATAAAAATAGTCACAGACTGTAACGCATTCGCACTAACAATGCGTAAGCAGGATGTACCACCCAGAGTTTCTAGATGGGCTTTGTTCTTACAAGAGTTTAATTACAAAGTAGAGCACAGGGCAGGAGCAAAGATGAAGCACGTAGATGCATTAAGTAGATTAACATGCCTATTAATAGAAGACTCTTTACATCACCGTTTACAACGAGCGCAAACACAAGACGAATGGATTAGAGCTGTAAGAAAAATATTAGAAACAGATACATACGATGACTATTTTATGAAATTCGGCATTCTACACAAAGACCCAAATAACGAACTTATAGTAATCCCGAGCTCAATGGAGCAAGAAATAATTCAAATGGCACACAGACAAGGACACTTCGCCACCCGAAAAACGCAAGAGTTAATTCAAAAATCTTACTATATTCCAAACTTAACTGGAAAAGTCGAACAAATTGTTAAAAGCTGCGTAGTGTTTAGTTTCCGAGGCGAAAAGGGGACGTAAGGAAGGATTTCTCAGTCCCATTGACAAGGCAGATAAACCGCTTCTGGCATATCATATAGATCATATAGGTCCGATGGAGTCCACTCAGAAACAATACAATTATATACTAGTTGTAGTAGACGCATTTTCGAAATTTGTTTGGCTGTATCCCACTAAGAGTACTGGGTCAAACGAGGTTGTGGATCGACTGACTAAACAATCGACGCTGTTCGGGAACCCTAGAAGAATAATCACCGATATGGGAAGCGCGTTTACATCTGGGCAATTTGAAGAATACTGTAAGTCACAGAACATACAGCACTTGCTAATAGCAACGGGGGTGCCAAGAGGAAATGGTCAGGTAGAGAGAATGAACAGCACCGTAATATCGATGCTAACTAAATTATGCATAGAAAAACCTGGCCACTGGTACAAACATGTAGGTCGAGTGCAGCAAACCCTAAACAGCACGCCACCAAGAAGCACTAAACTTACACCATTTCAAGTCCTAACTGGGTTAGATATGAGAAAGGACGATGATACAGATATTCGCGAGCTACTTAATGAACTATCAATAGAGATCTTAAATGCCGAACGAGACACCATAAGAGAACAAGCTAAAAGAAACATTCACGATATACAACAAGAGAACTGCAAGGAAAATGCAAAATTAGTGCAATTTTTACTTGTGATTTAGTGCCAATGCAATATTAATGTATTACCTTGAAGTGATTTTAATTCAATGCAAAAACTAGTGCATTAAAAATATGAAATTTAATGCTAATGTAATATTAGTACATTACTATGAGGATATTTTAATTCAATGCAAAAAATAGTGCATTAAAAATATCAAATTTAATGCCAATGCAATATTAATGCATTACTTTGAGGGGATTTTAATTCAATGGAAAAAATAATGCATTAAAAGAATACGATTTAATTCAATAAATTTTGCATTTGCATTGATTTGGTTTAATGTAGGAAAATGCGCAATGCATTACCTTATTTAATGCCTTATTTCCCAGGTCTGATTAATATACATATACATGTATGGATTACATATATAGATATACATATACATATACATATATAGATATTCATATACATATATAGATATACATATATAGATATACATATATAGATATACATATACATATATAGATATACATATACATATATAGATATACATATACATATATAGATATACATATGCATATATAGATATACATATATAGATATACATATACATATATAGATATACATATACATATACATATATAGATATACAAATACATATATAGATATACATATACATACATATATAGATATACATATACATATATAGATATACATATATAGATATACATATACATATATAGATATACATATACATATATAGATATACATAAACATATATAGATATACATATACATATATAGATATACATGTGGGATGCCGACTGAATACCGCTGCATTAGCAGCACCTACATGACGCTCGAAAGTATAACAGAGAAACAGACAAGACAATTAAAAGTAAAGAACAACGAACAGTTGAAAAATAGACGTTGAGTTGGCTGGTGGTCGTGAGAAATTAATCAGTAAATAAAGAATATGAATTAAATAATAAATATACATATAGTATGAATTAAACAATTAAATAACGTTTTTTATTAAAAGAGGTAATGAAACCCACAATTTGGTGGCTCAACCGGGATTTCTCTCAAAGTAGATATTGAAAAGAAAGTGAATTTTAAACAAAAATTTTAATAAAACTGTTCACAAAATTGAAAAGCAAAACTTAAACGTTAATGTTTGGGAAAAAGTAAACCAATACTGAAATAGTGAAAATATGAAAAAAACATATACATATGTACTTTGAAGTGTGTGAATAATTGTCCAGTTTAATTACTTTTTTCGAACATCGATTAAAGATCACTTAAGAATAAGAAACAGACCAAAGTTTAAATCCTGGCACAAAATATTTATGTAAAAAAAAAGTGAAACAAAGAAGTATTAGTAAAATTAAAATACGACTTCGGTAATGTTACGAGATTTTATTGAAAGGGGATAGTCGAAAATTCTAACTGATGGTAAACGTTTGAAGTGACTGTACCAGTGAAGCAAACTTATAAAGAAAATACAGAGAAACAGTTCGAATTTTTCTTTAGAAGAAAATAATTGACAAAATCACATAATAAAATAAAAGAAATGTTAAAGAACACCAAATGTGAGTAAAAAAGAAAAGTGACAGCAAAAGCTAAACCAAAATACCTATATAAAAAAAGAACATGTACAAAAAATAACAACCACCAAAAAAAACCAGATTGAGTACAAAAATCAAAAATTCAAACAAAGAGAATAAAAAACAGACAACCAATACAATGCAGAAATAAATCATTGTTTCATCCTAAGCAAAACATAAGTAAATATATAAAGGCAGACAAAGTTTAGTCGCTCTGCTCCGAAGTAGCAGAGACTGCGTGAGAGAAAAACCCACAACAACGAGTGATGCAGCGAGAAATGGACGCCAGTGTCGACGCAGCCAAGCAGACAACTTACGTAGCTGAAAGTAACGAACAACACACTACATGTTTATAAGACTTGATAACTAACAAGTTCGGTGAGCAAATGTACAATTATACATAGGTATGTATGTATATGAGTAGATGAAGAAAAAGTAAATAAATACTTTGAGAAATTTTGTTGAATACATAAATTTGTACATATCTAAATAAATAAGATAAATAGACAGTCACATATATATAAGCAGAGTACGTACAGTAAACCAAAAGAGTAAATTCATTAAATTTAAAATAAACATTTTTGAGAAAGAAAAACAGAGAAACAAATAAAAGTAATAACAATATAATAAACAATACAATAAAAGTAAATTCATTAAATAATTTAAAATAAAAATTTTGGAAGAAAAAAAAACCCAGAGAAATAAATAAAAAAGTACATTCATTGAATAATCTAAAATAAAAATTTTGAGAAGAAACAAAACCAGAAAAATAAATAAAAGAGTACATTCATTGAATAGTTTAAAATAAAAATTTTGAGAAGAAAAAAAAGAGAAATAAATAAAAAAGTACATTCCTTGAATAATTTAAAAGAAATATTTTGAGAAAAACAAGCTAAAAGAATTAATTAAACTGTTTTGAACCAAATATTTTTTTTTTGTAAAAAGCAAACAAAATTCAATTTATAATATTTAAAATCTATTAATATTATATACTGGAATTGCAATACAGATAGTAACATACTATATTATATTTTTATATTGAAATTTATTGTATCTGATTAAATCAAAGTTGTAAAGCACCAGTTCCAAATTTGACAATACAACTAAACATGGACATGAACGGTATTCTAAGCCTCACAGTGGAGGAACTAAGATCGAAGTTGGTTGATCTAAAATTGTCAAAAATAGGGAACAAAACTGAATTACAAGACAGACTTATAACACATTTCGGACTTAGTAGAGAAACCGAATCAGATCAGGGGGAAACTTTTTCTGAAATTGACCAACCGATAGTACAGCGCAGTAGTATTTTTTCACTGCGGGATATACAGGACTCGGTCTCTGCTTTCTATGGTGAGGGTTTGCCCGAAGTTACGCAATGGATACAAGAATTTGAAGACGTCGCGTGCACAGTAGGCTGGGATGATTTGAGGAAGTTTATATATGCAAAGCAGTTACTTAAAGGAGCCGCAAAAATGTTTATCAGAAGTCAATCTGATATAACTAACTGGGTATCACTTAAACTAGTTTTGACAAAAGAATTTGGCACAAAATTGTCTTCATTAGAGATTCACAAAATCTTGTCAAATAGAAGAAAAGAGTACAACGAAACATATAAAGAGTATTTGTACTGTTTGCAAGAAATTGGTAAACCAATCAAAATAGATGACGAAAGCCTTATAGACTATTTCGTTCAAGGCATTAGGGACACCACCGTGAACAAGTCCATTTTATATCAGGCACAAAGTATAGATGAACTAAAACAAAAGCTAAAAACCTATGAGAAGATGAAAATGGCCGGAGAGCCAGCAAGCTCGAAGGGCATTGAATCGGAGACAAGACGAAACACAAACAATAAGAGCGAGCAACGTTGTTTCAAATGCGGCGAAAAAGGATATTTGGCTAATGTTTGCAGAAAATCCGATATCAAGTGCTTCAAATGCAAAGGTTTCGGAAAGAAATCATTTGACTACACAACTAATGCAAGGAAAGAGAGTCCAAACGACAGAAATAATAAAAGGACTGGAAACAACCACGTCCACACGTTAGCCGACGATATAGCCTCTTCATCAAGAAGAATTTTTACAGAAATAGAATTAAACGGGAAGAAAATTTGCGCAATTATAGATACAGGAAGTGATATAAGCGTCTTACGTTACGACACACTTATGCATTTGAGCGATGTAGAGCTGAAAAAAGAGGTGAAAATGTTAACAGGCATTGGCGGAAAAACAATTAAGACATTGGGAAATTTTAAAACTATTGCTAAACTGGATTCAATCGAACTGAACATAGATTTTCATGTATGCAGAGAAAGCGACGTACTGTATTCAGCAATAATTGGAAACGACGTTTTGTCTCAGGTAGATTTAATAATAGACTCCAAGGGAGCTAGATTCCGCGCAAAAATCCCAACAATTTCATTATTTGAGAATAGGGAACCAAACGTATTCAGTAAGCCAAAAAGAGACGACACTTATACAATCGCTGACATAAGAGAAGAATTTGCAGATATAATCCACTCTGCAATTTCGGGCATATTTGAAGAAGACGACTTAAAAACCGAACACCTTACAAAAGAGTACCAATTAGAAATCCAAAAATTAGTAAGAAGGTATAGCCCGTCTAAGCCACAGAGGTTCCCAGTAAAAATGAAAATAATACTGAACGACGATATTCCAGTGGCGCATAGACCTCGTCGAGTACCGTTCTCAGATCAAAATTTCATCGACAACCAAGTCAAAGAATGGCTAGAAGACGGCATAATAGTACAGAACTATTCAGAGTACTCAGCACCAGTAGTACTGGTAAAGAAAAAAGATGGCACAAAACGCTTATGTTGCGATTTCCGCAAACTAAATGAAAAAATAATTAGAGATAACTTCCCAATGACTTTGATTGACGAAGTAATTCAGAAACTATGTAAAAGGGGCAAAGGTTTTCACAACATTAGATTTGCGGAACGGGTTCTTTCATGTCCCTATAGAAGAAAATTCGAAAAAATATACGTCATTCGTAACAAATAAGGGTCAATATGAATTCAGATACGTACCTTTCGGTATTTCGAATTCTCCTGCTGTGTTTTGCAGATACATCACTGCCGTTTTTCGCGAACTAATTAACGATAATACATTGATCATTTACATGGACGATATTGTCATACCGTCTCAGAATGAGGCAGAGGGCATTCTAAAATTGAGAAAGGTTCTGTCAGTCGCGGAATCAAACGGACTAAACATAAAATGGAAAAAATGCCAGTTTTTACAGAGAAAAATAAACTTTTTAGGCTATATATTTGAAAATTCAACAGTTTCAACAGTAAACCAAAAGAGTAAATTCATTAAATTTAAAATAAACATTTTTGAGAAAGAAAAACAGAGAAACAAATAAAAGTAATAACAATATAATAAACAATACAATAAAAGTAAATTCATTAAATAATTTAAAATAAAAATTTTGGAAGAAAAAAAAACCCAGAGAAATAAATAAAAAAGTACATTCATTCAATAATCTAAAATAAAAATTTTGAGAAGAAAAGAAACCAGAAAAATAAATAAAAGAGTACATTCATTGAATAGTTTAAAATAAAAATTTTGAGAAGAAAAAAAAGAGAAATAAATAAAAAAGTACATTCCTTGAATAATTTAAAAGAAATATTTTGAGAAAAACAAGCTAAAAGAGAATTAATTAAACTGTTTTGAACCAAATATTTTTTTTTTGTAAAAAGCAAACAAAATTCAATTTATAATATTTAAAATCTATTAATATTATATACTGGAATTGCAATACAGATAGTAACGTACTATATTATATTTTTATATTGAAATTTATTGTATCTGATTAAATCAAAGTTGTAAAGCACCAGTTCCAAATTTGACAATACAACTAAACATGGACATGAACGGTATTCTAAGCCTCACAGTGGAGGAACTAAGATCGAAGTTGGTTGATCTAAAATTGTCAAAAATAGGGAACAAAACTGAATTACAAGACAGACTTATAACACATTTCGGACTTAGTAGAGAAACCGAATCAGATCAGGGGGAAACTTTTTCTGAAATTGACCAACCGATAGTACAGCGCAGTAGTATTTTTTCACTGCGGGATATACCGGACTCGGTCTCTGCTTTCTATGGTGAGGGTTTGCCCGAAGTTACGCAATTTTTTTTTTTTTTTTTTTTTTTAATACATATATTTATTTATTGTATCTTCAAATATGAACTAACAATAAGTGATCAAATCTTAAAGCTAAAATATAATTGTTTAGCCCGACCAGTGTCGGCCAAAACTTAGTGATAATTTAAATAATACAAAGTAGTGATAATCAAAAAGGAAAATTAAATGTATTTTCAAGCATTCCCATCTAGAGTGTTGAGTATAAGAGCCCTTGTGTCCCTCTTTTTTAGGCGGATGTGACCATTAAAATTCAAAATATTACGAGCAAGCGGATTAGGATGTGACTCGAGTTTTGTTAAGTATTTGCCTGCGTATCTTGCAATTTCTTCAGTCACTAGTGGCATTCTTAAATCACGATGCAAATTTGAACTCTTAATATACCATGGAGCAGATGTTATTAACCTTAAAATTTTGTTTTGCCTTCGTTGAATTCTCTCTACATTGGAGGCTGAAGCAGTGCCCCATAACTGGATACCGTAACACCATATTGGCTTTAAAAGCGACTTGTATAATAAAAGTTTACAGTCCAGGCTAAGTATTGAATTTCTGCCAATCAACCAGTGTATTTGAGATAACTTAAGTTTCATCTGAGTTAGCTTAAAGTCAATATGATGTTTCCATGTAAGTCTACGATCAAGGTGTATACCAAGGTATTTCACTTGGGAGTGTTGAGGAATATTTTGATTATTGATTCGAATTGGGGAACAAGTATCTCTTCTTAGGGTAAACGTTATATGGACACACTTTTGTTCATTTACCTTAATTCTCCATAAGTTCAACCACATTTCCAATTGTGTAATATGTTCTTGTAAATATCGGGAAGCCTCGTGAGGGTTTTCATGCATACTAAGGCAGGCTGTATCATCGGCAAACGTAGATGTATGGATATTGCTGCTCAAAGGCATATCACAAGTATAGATCAAATACAAAACTGGCCCCAGTATGCTCCCCTGTGGCACACCGGATGATATAGATTCGGGCACACTCATGAATTCTCCTTCCACAACCGTGAACTTCCGGGTAGTGATGTAACTTTCTAATAAATTCACTAAATTTATTGGTAGATATGATTTTAATTTTAGAATTAGACCTTCATGCCACACTTTATCAAAGGCCTGAGAAATGTCAATAAACAGGGCAGAACAATACATTTTTTCTTCAAAAGTTCTTCTTATAAATTGCACCAATCTATGAGTTTGTTCAATGGTGCTATGCTGACTTCTAAAACCAAATTGATGGTCTGGGATGCACCCACTATCAGTCAAAATTGGGGACAATTTTGTCATGAGCAGCTTTTCGAAGAGTTTTGACATTGTTGATAGCAGACTTATTGGCCTGTATGACTCAGCCTTGGTAAGGTCTTTGCCCGGCTTTGGAATCATTTTGACCTTCGCAAGCTTCCAGCTTTGTGGATAATACTCCAGTCGTAAAATGGAGTTAAAAATAAATAACAGGATTCTAATTGCAATATGGGGCAAGTTTATCAGCATATTGTTACTTATTCCATCAATACCTGGAGCTTTCTTCGGGTTGAGTTCAGCAATTAGTTTCTGAACATCACGCGTCTTAAATTTTATGGTTCGAGGGGGTAGCGCAACTACACTTGGTAAATCAACAACACCAGTACATGTGTTTGGGGTAAATACTGATTTTAAATGCTCAACAAATATGTTACCTTTTTCAGTATCGCTTCTGGCCCAACCTCCGGTAGAAGTGCGCAGAGGTGGTCTATATTCAACGGGTGTTTTAAGCTTTCTAGCAGCTCGCCACAAGGAGTAATTAGATGCAGGTGTTGCATCAAGATTTTCCAGATAATTTTTAAGACATACAGTTTTTTCATATGCCAGCAGCTCTTGGAGTCGTCTAGTGCACTCTTTAAATCTAATTTTATTTTGGGGTGATCTGTGCTGTTGCCATTCCCTTCTAGCTGTCCTTTTTTCACGTAAAAGACGTTCAATGTCTGTAGAATAAATTCTATTAAACCCAGTCTGCGGATGGGAAGTAGTGGCATGTTCGGCAGCCTGTTTAATATTTTCGTTAAGATTTTCAATGTTAGATTCAATATCACCTGGTGTTCTTAGGTTAATATTTTCCGTACAATGGCTACTGAGGTATTTTTTGAACCCCAGCCAATTAACACGGTTGATCATATTTACATATGGGACAGGGAAGTCACTTCTTAGTGGGCTACAAATTGTAACAATCGTGGGAGAGTGATCGGAGGAGAGATCTACAGAAGCTTCAACATGAATTAATTCCCTAGTGATATTTTTCATGACTCCAAAATCTATAACATCCGGAATTTTTTGTATGTCCGTAGGCCAGTAAGTGGGCTCCCCACTTGAAATGACGTCCAAGCCCATTTTTGAAATTGTGTTGAACAACGCTCGTCCTCTAGGTGTGATAAGACGCGAACCCCAGAAAGTATGTTTTGCATTATAGTCTCCAGCTGCTACGAAACAAGGGCCAAGAGATTTGTAGAAATCCTCGTATTGATCCTCAGTAATTGCGAATCTAGGAGGGGAGTAAATTGATGATATGACAAAATTTGTGCAAAAATTTTCGATACAAATATTCGTTGCTTGTAGATGTTCTTCACAAATGTTATCAAGGACATAGTGTTTGAGTCTTGACTTAATTAGAATTGCTGACCCACCGCATGCTCTCCCCCTCGGGTCCTTTGAATCATATAGAGTGTAACCATTTATTTTAAATAAGCTCCTTGAAGTCAAATGAGTCTCAGAGACCAACATTATATCAATATTTTTTTCCATGAGGAAGTGCTCAAGTTCATTTTTATGCTGGCGAATGCCGTTTGCGTTCCAGAAACATATTTTTAACATGTTCATGGTTTGTTAACTAATGCTTGAAGCAGTGTATTCTGCATTCGCAGCATTTCTTGCATCATGCTAGTCATATTTGTTGTAAAGTTGTTTATAGTTAGCACCAGATTCTCAATAGTAGCTTCAAGGCGACTAAAGTTAAAGCCTGAGTTTGCATTCGCTGAATTATTTTGCGGTGAAACATTTTGTGAGGGATTAGAACTAGCCTTAGCAGCATCGGCATAGGATACACGTGAAGTAACTGGTTGACTTACTTGAGCAAAAGAGGCGGAGTACGCGTTTAATGGTTGGGCTGGAGCTAACTTAGGTTTTTGACTCATAGTCTGTTTAACAAAAGAATATACAGGGCATCCTCTATAGTTAGCGGTGTGATTACCTCCACAATTACTACATTTTTTTTCTGCTTGTTCTTTTGGCTTAGTGCAGCTAGCAGTACCATGCAATTCACCGCAGATAACACAAACTGTAGGTAAATTGCAGTAAGTTTTTGTATGGCCATATTCTTGGCAATTATGGCACTGTACAGGACCTGAACGCTTACGTGGCTCTTCGACTGTGATTTTTCGGTGTAACAGAAACTTTACGCTATAAATTGGATGGGTTTGATTTTTTTTCAATTGTATGTCATTCGGCTCCAGTTCAATGCGAAATAGGGGTTGGGCGACCTTTTCTCTGTTAATTATATTAGTAACGTTTTTTACCTTAAATCCTTGGTCTAGAAGTGCACATTTTACTTCTTCGGGCTCAACATATGAATCTATGCCCTTTAGTACTATCTGTAGGCCTTTAGCACTCTTAAGTTGGTATGTGTAAAAGTTTGTTTTATTTTTTTCAAAATCATTTACAATTTTTCGAAAATTGTTTTCATCGTATATTTGGATTTTAGTTTCATCAATATTACCTCTTTTAATTGGAATTACGTGAAAAGTATTTTCACCAATGGTCGACAGTAGTTTTTTTAGAAGCGCGTTAGAATTTTTTTCCCTCACATATATTGGTGGTGGCTTAAAAGACTTCTGAGATGATGAAGCGGTCTTCTCGTTATCGTCTTGCAATAATGAAAAACGATTTTGGCGATTCATGGATGATGCGCTGTTATCCCTAGACATCTTTGGAACAGATGAAATTTTAGAAGAATTCGGGCTTCGCCCACGCTTTACCACGGTTATATATCTGTCCATTCCAACTTGTACCTTTGGTTTTGAGCTACTGTTATCTGTAGTGACAACTTGGTTAGGTGATGAACAGCCCGAAGCGAATGATTTCAATGGCTTAACTGACGAAGTACTAGGCAACTGTAATGTTAAAGAATCACTAGTAGGCATTGGACAAAGCGAAGTTGATCGCTGTCGAAAAAGTGGATTTGTTGTTAGAAAAAGTGTATTATCAGATTTTGTATTTTTATTAAGAGCTTCCGAACTCACAGTAAGTCTGTCATCAGGTTTTTTATTTTTATTGTTATCATTATGAGCATCAGAACTCACAGTAAAATAGGCATTTCTGCCGTTATAACTCACTTCACATTTATTTGTTTTTGAGGTACTCATATAGAGTATTCCTCAAGGGTACTTTTGTTTGTTTGTTTGTTTTTTTTATTACGGTTTTTTTGTTTTTGTTATTTATGACTATGCAAAAAAATATTAACAAAGCAATTACAGCTTATTTATCAAAGTTAATAATATGTATTACGAATATTTTCTTTTATATGATTTTTTTGTTAAGTATGTATGTAAAAAAAAAACTCCGCTATGACGTTAGTTCACTATGAAGGTACAACGAGAACTGGAAGTTACGCAATGGATACAAGAATTTGAAGACGTCGCGTGCACAGTAGGCTGGGATGATTTGAGGAAGTTTATATATGCAAAGCAGTTACTTAAAGGAGCCGCAAAAATGTTTATCAGAAGTCAATCTGATATAACTAACTGGGTATCACTTAAACTAGTTTTGACAAAAGAATTTGGCACAAAATTGTCTTCATTAGAGATTCACAAAATCTTGTCAAATAGAAGAAAAAAGTACAACGAAACATATAAAGAGTATTTGTACTGTTTGCAAGAAATTGGTAAACCAATCAAAATAGATGACGAAAGCCTTATAGACTATTTCGTTCAAGGCATTAGGGACACCACCGTGAACAAGTCCATTTTATATCAAGCACAAAGTATAGATGAACTAAAACAAAAGCTAAAAACCTATGAGAAGATGAAAATGGCCGGAGAGCCAGCAAGCTCGAAGGGCATTGAATCGGAGACAAGACGAAACACAAACAATAAGAGCGAGCAACGTTGTTTCAAATGCGGCGAAAAAGGATATTTGGCTAATGTTTGCAGAAAATCCGATATCAAGTGCTTCAAATGCAAAGGTTTCGGAAAGAAATCATTTGACTGCACAACTAATGCAAGGAAAGAGAGTCCAAACGACAGAAATAATAAAAGGACTGGAAACAACCACGTCCACACGTTAGCCGACGATATAGCCTCTTCATCAAGAAGAATTTTTACAGAAATAGAATTAAACGGGAAGAAAATTTGCGCAATTATAGATACAGGAAGTGATATAAGCGTCTTACGTTACGACACACTTATGCATTTGAGCGATGTAGAGCTGGAAAAAGAGGTGAAAATGTTAACAGGCATTGGCGGAAAAACAATTAAGACATTGGGAAATTTTAAAACTATTGCTAAACTGGATTCAATCGAACTGAACATAGATTTTCATGTATGCAGAGAAAGCGACGTACTGTATTCAGCAATAATTGGAAACGACGTTTTGTCTCAGGTAGATTTAATAATAGACTCCAAGGGAGCTAGATTCCGCGCAAAAATCCCAACAATTTCATTATTTGAGAATAGGGAACCAAACGTATTCAGTAAGCCAAAAAGAGACGACACTTATACAATCGCTGACATAAGAGAAGAATTTGCAGATATAATCCACTCTGCAATTTCGGGCATATTTGAAGAAGACGACTTAAAAACCGAACACCTTACAAAAGAGTACCAATTAGAGATCCAAAAATTAGTAAGAAGGTATAGCCCGTCTAAGCCACAGAGGTTCCCAGTAAAAATGAAAATAATACTGAACGACGATATTCCAGTGGCGCATAGACCTCGTCGAGTACCGTTCTCAGATCAAAATTTCATCGACAACCAAGTCAAAGAATGGCTAGTAGACGGCATAATAGTACAGAGCTATTCAGAGTACTCAGCACCAGTAGTACTGGTAAAGAAAAAAGATGGCACAAAACGCTTATGTTGCGATTTCCGCAAACTAAATGAAAAAATAATTAGAGATAACTTCCCAATGACTTTGATTGACGAAGTAATTCAGAAACTATGTAAAAGGGGCAAAGGTTTTCACAACATTAGATTTGCGGAACGGGTTCTTTCATGTCCCTATAGAAGAAAATTCGAAAAAATATACGTCATTCGTAACAAATAAGGGTCAATATGAATTCAGATACGTACCTTTCGGTATTTCGAATTCTCCTGCTGTGTTTTGCAGATACATCCCTGCCGTTTTTCGCGAACTAATTAACGATAATACATTGATCATTTACATGGACGATATTGTCATACCGTCTCAGAATGAGGCAGAGGGCATTCTAAAATTGAGAAAGGTTCTGTCAGTCGCGGAATCAAACGGACTAACATAAAATGGAAAAAATGCCAGTTTTTACAGAGAAAAATAAACTTTTTAGGCTATATATTTGAAAATTCAACAGTTTCCGCATCAACCGAAAAAACAAAAGCTGTGGCAAATTTCCCATTACCGACAAACGTAAAAGCTTTACAGAGATTCCTTGGGCTAACTTCGTATTTGCGACGCTTTATACTAGGCTATGCAACAATGGCGAGACCACTATCAAATTTGTTGAGAAAAGACACTAAGTTTAAAATGGGTGATGAAGAAACATTGGCATTCAAGCAATTAAAAAATGCAATGATGAAACCACCAGTTTTAACAATTTTTGACCCTAGAGCTGTAACAGAAATACACACAGACGCCAGCCTATATGGATATGGCGCAGTCTTATTACAGAAAGGAGAAGACTCCCAATTCCACCCAATAGAGTACATGAGTAGGAAAACAACACCAACAGAGCAAAAGTATCACTCATACGAGCTAAAAGTTTTGGCGGTAATAGAAGCACTTAAAAAGTGGAGGATATTCGTGTTGGGAATGCCAATAAAAATAGTCACAGACGCATTCGCACTAACAATGCGTAAGCAGGATGTACCACCCAGAGTTTCTAGATGGGCTTTGTTCTTACAAGAGTTTAATTACAAAGTAGAGCACAGGGCAGGAGCAAAGATGAAGCACGTAGATGCATTAAGTAGATTAACATGCCTATTAATAGAAGACTCTTTACATCACCGTTTACAACGAGCGCAAACACAAGACGAATGGATTAGAGCTGTAAGAAAAATATTAGAAACAGATACATACGATGACTATTTTATGAAATTCGGCATTCTACACAAAGACCCAAATAACGAACTTATAGTAATCCCGAGCTCAATGGAGCAAGAAATAATTCAAATGGCACACAGACAAGGACACTTCGCCACCCGAAAAACGCAAGAGTTAATTCAAAAATCTTACTATATTCCAAACTTAACTGGAAAAGTCGAACAAATTGTTAAAAGCTGCGTAGAGTGTTTAGTTTCCGAGGCGAAAAGGGGACGTAAGGAAGGATTTCTCAGTCCCATTGACAAGGCAGATAAACCGCTTCTGGCATATCATATAGATCATATAGGTCCGATGGAGTCCACTCAGAAACAATACAATTATATACTAGTTGTAGTAGACGCATTTTCGAAATTTGTTTGGCTGTATCCCACTAAGAGTACTGGGTCAAACGAGGTTGTGGATCGACTGACTAAACAATCGGCGCTGTTCGGGAACCCTAGAAGAATAATCACCGATATGGGAAGCGCGTTTACATCTGGGCAATTCGAAGAATACTGTAAGTCACAGAACATACAGCACTTGCTAATAGCAACGGGGGTGCCAAGAGGAAATGGTCAGGTAGAGAGAATGAACAGCACCGTAATATCGATGCTAACTAAATTATGCATAGAAAAACCTGGCAACTGGTACAAACATGTAGGTCGAGTGCAGCAAACCCTAAACAGCACGCCACCAAGAAGCACTAAACTTACACCATTTCAAGTCCTAAGTGGGTTAGATATGAGAAAGGACGATGATACAGATATTCGCGAGCTACTAAATGAACTATCAATAGAGATCTTAAATGCCGAACGAGACACCATAAGAGAACAAGCTAAAAGAAACATTCACGATATACAACAAGAGAACTGCAAGGAATACAACCGTAAAAGAGTCCCAGAGACTGTGTACGAGATCGGACAGCTGGTAGCCACTAAGCGTACCCAGTTTGGCACAGGAATGCAACTGAGACCGAAGTTCCTGGGACCATATCAAGTCAAGAAAAAACTAAACCATGGTCGTTATGAGGTTGAGAAAGTAGGAAACGCAGAGGGTCCGAAAAACACGACGACAGTAGTAGATATGATGAAAAAGTAGGATTAGCATTCGAGGACGAATGTAAAGTCAGGAGGGCCGGATGTGGGATGCCGACTGAATACCGCTGCATTAGCAGCACCTACATGAAGCTCGAAAGTATAACAGAGAAACAGACAAGACAATTAAAAGTAAAGAAAAACAGACAGTTGAAAAATAGACGTTGAGTTGGCTGGTGCTCGTGAGAAATTAATCAGTAAATAAAGAATATGAATTAAATAATAAATATACATATAATATAAATTAAACAATTAAATAGCGTTTTTTATTAAAAGAGGTAATCAAACCCACATACATATACATATATAGATATACATATACATATATATAGATATACATATACATATATATAGATATACATATACATATATATAGATATACATATACATATATATAGATATACATATACATAGATATAGATATACCTATACATATATATAGATATACATATACATATATATAGATATACATATACATAGATATACATATACATATATATACCCAGCTAAAAAAATTATATATGGTCCATATATTTTTAATATATGAATGTATATAAATATATATGAATATGTATGAATTCATGTATGGAAATATATGGAATTATACATGGCAAAACTATTATATATGAACTAATATATGGACTAATATATGAAATGTATTATAATATATGAACTCATATATGGAAATTTAATTATGAAGATCTTCACATGTGGATCCATATATAAATATAAGATTTTATATATGGAGCCATATAAGAATGTATGCATACATGATATCTCACATAAGATCGTTTTTGCAATCACAAAAGCTTGGAATTTTATCATGCTAAATTGGAAATCCATTAGAAAATACATACGGAATGCAAAGATTATACGCGTTCAACTTTTAAAATAGAAAAACTTTTTGTTAAAAAACCATTCTTGTATGATTTTATACATTGTGGACCCATTTAATATATCAAATAATCAAAAGGATACCAGTCATTAATTTTATAGAAAATAACAAAATTCTCTAGATAAGAAACAAAGTTCATATTACTGTATTGAAAACTATTGTTAGAGGGATTATTTTTTCTTTTATAATTAATTGAATTAGTTTTTAATCTGATTTCTTAAGCTAAATGTTATGTACGAATATGATTTATGTGTTTTTTTAAATAATTGATTCACCTTCTGATGAATGAAATGACTTAGTTCGTTTTGAATTATTTGTCCAAACAAATGTTTCATTAAATACAACTTCTCTCTCAAGTCTAAAAAAATTTCATTTTAGTAATTTAATTTATTGCACAGCAGTGCGCTTTTGTGAGTCAAGAGTGTATGAATATGAACTTTGCATACTGTGGAGGCAATTGTATGAAAATGTATGAATATATATAATCATATATGCCCATATACCTTCATTTTTCGGATCCGAACCATATATGGGATATCATATATGCTCCATACATATTTTTTTAGCTGGGTAGATATACATATACATATATATAGATATACATATACATATATATAGATATACATATACATATATATAGATATACATATACATATATATAGATATACGTATACATATATATAGATATACATATACATATACATAGATATACATAAACATATATATAGATATACATATACATATATATAGATATAAATATACATATATATAGATATACATATACATATATATAGATATACATATACATATATATAGATATACATATACATATATATAGATTTACATATACATATATATAGATATACATATACATATATATAGATATACATATACATATATAAAGATATACATATACATATATATAGATATACATATACATATATATAGATATACATATACATATATATAGATATACATTTACATATATATAGATATACATATACATACCCAGCTAAAACAATATGTATGGAGCATATATGATATCCCATATATGGTTTGGATCCGAAAAATGAGGGTATATGGGCATATATGATTATATATATTCATACATTTTCATACATGCATGTGAAAATTCCCTCCACAGTATGCAAAGTTCATATTCATACATATATACATATACATATATACATATACATATATACATATATACATATACATATATACATATACATATATACATATACATATATACATATACATATATACATATACATATATACATATACATATATACATATACATATATACATATACATATATACATATACATATATACATATACATATATACATATACATATATACATATACATATATACATATATACATATATGTTAACACAAAAAAAGTTTATTTCCCTTATTATTAAATTTCAACGAATTTACCAAAATGCTGACACTAGCGCAGACGGTTAAACAGGTTAAACTTATGAAAGTTGCAAAACAGTAAACAGCGCGTGTCATTACGATTACCATGCAATTTTCCAATATCTTATTTTATGTTTCGTTTGAACTAAAAACTAGAATTAAGTTCAGTCGTAAATTTATACCTTTGCAATTAAGTTCTAATTATGTGCTTTTAAATAAAATAAAATTAAGTGAAAATAAAAAAATGTTTTTTTTTTATAAAACTAAACTAAAAATACATTAACTGGCGCCCAACTCTCCGGGATAATCCGAGGATAACGTACCCCATAGACTACATCAAAACGGATATTCCCTACAAACGCACCCCATAGGCTGCAGAGAAGAAAGGACAACCCTAAACAAACCCAACAGGCTTTAAAATAGGAGAATCCTGAAGAAACTCACCCCACAAACCCAGGCATCTGCAAAATAAGGACGTTCTGCTTGGAGAACTTGGTGTAGAGAGAGGTTACCCAAGTATTGCTACAAAGAAAAGGAAGACACAACCCCCTACCAGCTCCAAAATGATGCTTGCTGTAACAATGTAAGAATAGTTTTAAGATATTTTCTCAACTTAAATATTTAAAATTTATACAAAATTAAACAGAAAAAATTCAAGCAAATCTTAATAGTGAATGTAACCTACATAGTGTTTTTAAAAGTGTTAATTAAAAAAAAAAATTTTAAAGAAAATGTAATTGAAAGCATATTGACAAAGAATTTAAGAAAATAGTAATTTTTTTTTGTGGAAAGAATAATAATAAAATTAGAACCACTACTACGATTCCTACGGGACCCTCTAGTAGAAATAAGTCAGAAAAAGTGAAAGAATTAAACAATATTTTAATACACATACTCATAGTAAAATTAAACAAAAAAGGGAATTAATTAACAAAATAAATAATCAGACTATTGAATCAATTCGTTAATAGAAAAACAAAAGAATTAGAAAGAAAGAATTAAAGAACTCAAATTTAAGCATATACATATATATATATATTTTTTTAAGTTACAGGACATTCTAATATAGGCAAAAATATTAAAAAATCATTTGAGGAATTTTTTATTTCTGACCATAGTGACCACATAGACTTTTTTATTATTTTTCAAAATGTCTAACCCAAACAATCTAATCAGGCCTTCAATTTTAAATGCACCCAATCCACCAAATCCACCGGAAGCACGTCGTGAAGATAACCATATTGACAATTTAGAAGAGACAATCGCTAGAATTTGCGCACAACAATGCCAAATAGCAATAAGAAACTTTATAGACCCTAATTCGGACATTACAGGCGAAGACCAAATAATAGAAGACAGGTATAGGAACAACTTGACTGATTTGGACAAAGTGCCTGATGTTGTTAAATGTCTAAGGGAATTCTCTGGCAGTTATACGGAATTCAGCTCTTGGAAAAAGAGTGTTGATAGAATTCTTAAGCTATACGACTCGGCCAAAGGAACCCCAAAATATTTCGCAATTTTGAATACAATTAGGAACAAAATTACAGGTAGTGCGGACGCCGCACTTGAATCATATAATACTCCCTTAAATTGGGACAGTATCTCGAAATGTCTAGCGTTACATTACGCAGATCAAAGAGATTTGACAACGCTAGAGTATCAAATGAGTACTCTAGTACAGGGTAATAGTACCATACAGGAGTACTATCAAAGGGTATACTCACACCTTTCCCTTATAATGAATAAGCTGTCGTACATGGACATAGGTAGAGAAGCACTTGACCTTCTAGCACAAACATATAGAGATAAGGCATTGGATGCTTTCACCAGAGGTTTAAGGGGCAATTTATCCCTTCACTTGGGAATGAAAGAACCAAAAGATCTTCCGCAAGCACTCCATTTGTGCTTGCAAATGGAAAACCAATTCGCAAGGTCACATTTTGCAAACCTACACCACCAGACTAATAAAAACAACACTAACAAGCCTTTACTACCCCCACCACCAAATAGGCCACAATATCAAGACAAATCTAGGAAAACCTTTTACCCCCAATTGGCTTTTATGCCGCAACCTTCATTTAATTACCATCAGCACAGGTCAGTAAATCCAACAGGATATCATAATAACTTTAACCAAAAGCAACCACAAGGGTATCCAAACCCGATGTTCATGCCTCCGAGACCAATTCTTCAATTAGGACAAGAGCTGTCAATTATATGAACAGACCTGCTCAGAATAACCAAATGTTTGGAAAAAGACCACCTATACAATCTGAACAATTACGAAACCCTCCTAAGCTGCAAAGAAATTTTCATCTAGAGACCGAGGAAAGCGAAAATACTAACGACGAATACTACAGGGATCAAGCACTAAACTACGAAGAGGAGGAGAAACTCCCAACATTGGACGAGTACTTACATAATAAACCAGAAACATCTGAAAACGTAAACCAATTCGAAACCCAGGACTTCGCTGACATTCATTTTTTAGGCTAATGAATTCGGGTCTACCTTACTTCGAGTGTAGGACGAATGATGGAAAAATTTTAAACTTTCTTATTGACACCGGCTCAAACAAGAATTACATACAACCCTGTTTAGTTCGAAATCCCTTACCAAACCAAAATTCCTTTTTCGCAAGTTCGGTTGGCGGAAATAACAAAGTCACTCATCATACTTTCATAAACGTATTTGGAAAACACGCCGATAAAATAAAATTCTTTTTGCTGCCAAGTCTGAAATCCTTTCACGGTATTTTAGGAAACGATATCCTAAAGGAGCTTTCAGCAATTATCTACTCAGCAGAAAACTACATGCTAATAAACGGAACACTTAAAATTCGAATAAAACAAAAAGTATCACAATCAGTAAACAACATTAATATTAGGACACACCACTTGACGGAACAACAGAGGAACAAACTAGAAAACGTTATCGACAACCATAAATCATTATTTAGTGAACCAGACGAGAATTTGACATACACCACAGCCGTAGTTGCAGACATTCAGACAAAAATAAATGAACCTATTTATTCCCGATATTACCCTTATCCAATGCACCTAAAGGAAGAAGTCGAAAGACAAATTGAAGACTTGCTAAGACAAGGCATCATTCGCCCTTCTAGGTCACCCTACAACTCGCCAATTTGGGTTGTGCCCAAAAAGGCTGATGCATCTGGCAAGAAAAAATTCAGAATTGTAATTGACTACCGAAAGTTAAATGAGCAAACAATACCGGACAAATATCCAATTCCTGAGATCAATGACGTTTTACCCCAGCTTGGACAAAATAAATTCTTCTCCGTAATAGATCTCAAAAGCGGATTCCATCAAATACCGCTCAGGGAAGCCGACAGGAAGAAAACAGCCTTCTCAGTCAACAATGGTAAATATGAATTTACTAGACTACCATTTGGGCTGAGAAATGCTCCTTCTATATTCCAGCGGACATTAGACGATATATTGAGGGAATATATTGGAAAAATTTGTTTCGTCTACATGGACGATAAA
>LR999965.1:69708386-69752793 GCA_905220375.1 Tachina fera | reverse complement strand
ATTATATATATATATATATTTATATATATATATATATATATATATATATATATATATATATATTATATCCTTACAGTCTTATCGATTCTTAATAAATTTAAAATTTAAATATACTAATGACAATATGTCATATAATAAAATTCTTAGATTCCTAATCAGTATTATGGATTTTTATAAATTGTTCAATTGACTTGTACAATTACAACACTTAATATGCTACTGCTTTGTTCTTGCTTTTTTTAAAAAGTATAGTAGATTATGTTTCAATGTATTTTGTTGTTGTGGTCTTGTAATGTAGTATTTTTAAAAGGACTATTAATTTTACAAGGGTACTTTACTACGAAGCGTGAAACCCCTTATTATATTTTTTTAATAAGAATTAAATAGTTTTATTTCATTGACAAGGGTTAATATTTTCATTACACTCCTGTATCCAGCATTTCGATATCGAATTTTATTGAAAACACTGCGCCAGATTTAATATGGTTTTATAGTTTGTTTTTGTTTCTTAATTCCATTCCCATTCTTCCCATTGCTTTAATATTTTCTCTCAACAGTAAATAGAAAAAATAAAATATTTTCTATAGTGTGAAAATTTTAATTATATTTATGTATTCAGCTAAATATTTTAATAACATTTATTTATCCAGCGTGTTGTTGTTAAGCCGAATAAAAAAAATTTTGCTATCTCTTTAAAAAAATATGTTCTTATCAGTTAAACGTTTTAATATACACACTCAAATCGTTTTTGTGTTCTTATCTTCTTATCCATCCAGGGCTGGAAAACTCATATTATAAATAAATGCTCAAGCAAGAAACAATTTAAATGTATGACATTCTCATCCAGGCATGAGCAGACTTTTGTACTGAAAACGTTACCCCGAACCGGCTCAAAAACACTACTTATATAATAAATATAGTGAAGAACAAACGCGATTAGTGTGTGACTTTATTGAAAAACTACCAGCAATTCCACTTTACTAACGTCGATACAAAAGCAATAAATTGTATTTATCGGAGGAACTACGTAATGTGGCAAATTTTTACAAAATTTACATGGAAAAATATAAATATATAAATACGGAATCACGTAACAAATTAAAAGATTCCGATATTTACAAAACCACTAAATATCTAACATAATTATTAATAAAACACTTTATAATATTTAAATAATACTTTTTATAATAACACGAGTACCTATTTATTAAAAAAATAATATTGTTGTTTTTGCTTTTGGTAACCTAATTGTAACCAGATTAAAGAAAAAAAAACGAGATTTACCAATTTATTTTTCTATTCAACAAGAAAACACAAAAAGGAAAATATCGTAAGCGACAAAATTTTTTTAAATTCCTCCATTAATATGAAAAAAAATTATCGTAAGCGCCATAACTAGTCCCAAATATGAAAATACAAAATTTTTTTGCTTCCAATCACTGGCCAGGACAAAACTATCACAAACTTCATTAAAACATTTTCAATTTTATCTATACATTTTGAAATAATCAAAAATAACGTTCTCCTGTAAAGTTTGGTTGTTCTCGCTTCGATAATGTTGCGCTCAAGGCTCGATATATTACAAGAAAATGTATCAATTCTTCAACAAAATTGTACATTTTAAGTTTCAAAGAAAATCATATGATTTAATGAATTTAACTAACTGGAAAGCTACACAATTCCAGTTCTTGTTGTTATACGCTGGCGCAATTACTTTAAGAAATGTATTAGATGTTGAAATGTACAAAAATTTTTTAATTCTATTTACTTTTTGTCATATTTTGTCCCCAACCAAGTTAGCCACATATAAATAAAAAAGTTTCAAGAGTTATTAAAATCATTTGTTGAACTTATGCCTCGATATTACGGCCCTAATTCGCCGATTATGTAATTAACATAGGAGCTCCTTTATCATAATTTTCAGCTTTTGATTTTGAAAATAGTTTGGGGTACTTAAAGTCAATTGTTAAATCAACTACATATCCAATAGCGCAAATTCAAAGGTAATTTCACATTTTCCATACTAACAAATTTTCAAATAATATACCATTAGTATTTCCTCTTATTAAAAATAGAAAATATTTACTGGGGAAAATTAAAGACACATTTAAATTAACAACACTTTTTTCCCTTGTCAACATTTATGGATATAAAATTACAACCGTTCCTCCTGATAAAACGTGTTTATTAAGTAATGGAAATGTCATGGTTATACCAGAAATTTTTAGTACCAAACTTTCTGTATACAAATGTGATAATATTTACATTGATTTTTTACGTATCCACTATCATCCAGGGATGTAGGTTTATATGTCGTTAAAGATTTAGATCAGAAAAAAAAATTGCAATAGAGCATTTGGTAAGTGTATTCTTACCAAATGCCAAAATGAAACAGTTGCTATTATTCTTTTACATAAAGAACTTAATGTACATTAATATAAAAATAAATAAAACGAAAATAAATAAAAAATAAAAAAAATAACTGGCAAACAATTTTTCAGATTGTAAGCCGTAACGTTGGCAAACCGCTTTTGTTTCTTGAGTAAAAGAGCTTTACCAGTGGCACAATTTTTGTACGGTTAGAAATTTCTGTCTGGGCTTTAATATGTAATTTTTACACAACATTAAATATAATTTTAATTTGAAATTTATTTGCTTGTGGTTTAGCTTGGTCTATATACGTATTTCATTGGCGCTTAAACCAAATCATCAGTAGACTTCAACCACAAATTTTGAACAGTCACAAACCTCTTACTTTATGCACAGACTTTCAAAAACTATATGAGAATTCATAGAATAATAATATTTTTGAAAATCACAAAGATAAAATAAGTTTGGTAGGCTTTGAAACTCATACAAAACCCAGCAAATAATTTATATTCGATATGAATCTATTTTATTTTTCTACACCTTCATACAATTAGAAATCCATTGGATAACAATAAAAGTAATTACAAGGCAAAATGAAAAATAAAATCTAAAATTTAACATTTAAGAAGTTTATTATTCGACATATTTTCATAATTATATTTAATTATTTATTAAATATAATTTTACAATTTTTTCTTTAAAAACGCATTTTTTATATATGTATATTTGGTTTTTTGTTCCTTGTTAATTTTTTTGTAATATTTTTAATTCAAATTTATGACCAAAAATTATCCGCAAAATGGTTTCTGAATTCGAAAAAAATAAAACAAGTTTGTATACATACCAGCTTAAGAGTGCCGAAGGTATGCAGATCGTATTGAAGGGCATTGACTCTTATGTTAATCTCGAAGAAGTAAAAGATGCACTCATCAAACACTGATTTAAGATAAAATATGTTACCAATATAATCAAGAGGGAGAAGATCTCCTAGCCTCTATTTCGTGTTGAACTGGAACCGAATGATATATAGTTGAAAAAATTAGACAAATCCAATTTACAGCCTAAAGTACCTCTTGTACCGAAAAATTACTGTTGAAGAGCCACATAAGCGATCAGGTCCTGTACAGTGCCTTAATTACCAAGAATATGGTCATATAAAAACATACTGCAATTTACCCTCTGCTTACGTTGTATACGGCAGATTACACGGCACTGGTAGCTGCAATAAGCCAGAAGATGACAAAAAATGCAGTAATTGTGGAGATAATCACAAGGCTAACTACAGAGGATGTCCTGTATATTATTTCGTTAAACAGACTATGCGATGAAAACCTAAATGAGCTCCAGCACAAACAGCAAACGCTTACTCCGCAACTTTTGTTCAAATGAGCCAACCTGTCACTTCACTTGTATCGTATGCCGATACAACTTAAACTAGTTCTATTCTCACACAAAATATTCCACATCAAAATAATTCAACGAATGCAAACTCATGCTTTAACTTTAGTCGCCTTGAAGCTACTATTGACAATTTACTGCAAATTATAAATAATTTATAACAAATATGACAAGTATGATGCAAAAAATGTTTCGAATGCAGAATACACTGCTTCAAGCATTAGTTAACAAACCATGAACACGTTAAAAATATGTTTCTGGATCGCAAACGACAAAAAAAAATGAACACAAAATGAACTTTAGCACTTCCTTACGAAAAAAAAAATTATTGAGCATGCAGTGGATCTGCAATTCTAATTAAGTCAAGACTCAAGTACTATATCTATCCTTGACAACGTTGGTGACGAATATATTTCACTACGAATATATTTATAGAAAATTTTGGTTCCAATTTCGTGATATCATCAATTTACTCACCTCCCAGATTTTCAGTTACCGAAGATCTGTATGAGAAGTTCTACAAATCGCTTGGATCTTGTTTCGTGGCAGCTAAAGACTACAATGCAAAGCATACGTACTGGGGGTCGCGTCTTGTACACCCAGAGGTCGAGCTTTGTTTAATACAATTTCAAAAATGGGCTTAGATGTTATTTCGAGAGGGGAGCCCAATTACTGGCCTACTGACGTACGAAAAATTAAGGATTTTATTGATTTTGTCGTCACTCCCCCACTATCGTTACAATTTGTAACCCACTAAGAAGTGACTTACTTCACCCATATATGAAGATGATCAATATTGTTAATTGGCTGGGATTCAAAAAATATCTTAGCAGTCATTGCAGGGAAAATATTGCGCTAAGAACACCCAATGACATTGAAACTAACATTGCCAATCTTAACGAAATTGTTAAACAGGCTGCTGAACATGCCAATAACTCCCATCCGCAGACTGGGTTTAATAAAATTTATTCCAGGGGTATTGAACATCTCGTGTGCGAAAACAAGAGCTAGAAGGGAATGGCAACAGCACAGATCACCCCAACATAAACTCATACTTAAAGAATGTACTAAACGACTCCAAGAGTTGCTTGCATCTGAAAAAACTGCATCTATTAAAAATTATCTGCAAGGTCTTGATGTCACACCAGCATCTAATTACTCTTTGTGGTGCGCTGCTAGAAAATTTAAAACATTCGTTGAGTTTAAGCCACCTCTGCGCACATCTACCGGAGGTTGGTAAGAAGCGATACGGAAAAATGTAAAATATTTGCTGAGCGCTTCAAATCCGTATTTACGCCAAATAAATGTACTGGTGTTGCTGATTTGCCGAGTGTAGTTGCTCTACCTCCTCTTCCCTTAAAGTTTAAGATGCGTGATGTAAAACAAGTAATTGCTGAACTCTAGCCAAAGAAAGCTCCAGGTATTGATGCTGATGAACTTGCCACATATTGCAATAAGAATCCTGCTGTTTATTTTTAATGCCATATTACGACTGGAGTATTATCCACAATACTGGAAGCTTTCCAAAGTGGTAAATGATTCCAAAGCCGAGGAAAGATCTTACCAAAGCTGAGTCATATAGGCCAATAAGTTTGCAGTCAACTATGTGAAAAATCTTCGGTAAGCTTCTCATGACAAAATTGTCCCCTATTCTAACAGATAGCATGTGCATAGCGGACCATCATTTAAGTTTTAGAAGTCAGTATAGCACCATTGAACGAACGCATAGATTGCTTCAACTTATAAGAAAAACATTTGAAGAATAGAAGTATTGTTCTGTCTTGTTTATTGATGTTCCTCAGACATTTGATAAAGTTTGACATGATGACTTAATTTTAAAATTGAAGACATATCTACCAAATAATATTCTAAAACTTTTAGAAAGTTATATTTTAGGCCGGAAGTTCTCTGTTATGGTAGATGAATTTATGAGTATGCCCGAAACTATCTTATCCGGTGTACCACAAGATAGTATGCTGGGGCCAATTTTATATTTGATTTATATTTGTCATATTCCTGTGAGCAGTAATATATACACTTCTTCATTTGCCGATAATACAGCCTGCCTTAGTATGCGTGAAAACCCTCATGCGGCATCAAGATATCTTCAGAAACATATAACATAGCTTGAGCTATGGTTAAGCTTATGGAGAATAAAAGTAAACGAACATAAGTGCGTACAGATAATATTTACCTTACGAAAAAATACTTGTCCCCCCATTAGAATCAGTAGTCAAATTGATCCTCAACATTCACATGTGAAATATCTTGGTATACACCTTGATCATCGGCTTACATGGAAACACCATATTGACTCTAAGTTAAATCACATAAGACTTAAGTTATCTCAAATACATTGGTTGATTGGCAGAAATTCAACAATCAGCCTGGACTGTAAACATTTAATATACAAGTCGCTTTTGAAGCCAATATAGTGTTACGGTATCCAGATATGGGGCACTGCTACAGCTTCCAATGTTGAGAGAATTCAACGAAGACAACACATAATTTTGAGATTAGTAACACCTGCTCCATGGTACATTAAGAATTCAAATTTACATCGTGATTTAAAAATGCCACTAGTGACTGAAGAAATTGCAATATACGCAGGAAAATACTTAACAAAACTCGAGGCACATCCTAATCCTCTTACTCATAATATTTTGAACTTTACTGGACGCATCCGCCTAAAATATTCAATACTCTAGATCGGACTGCTTGAATTTACATTAATTTTTCCTCTTTGATTATCACTACTTACGTATTATTTATAACTATCACTAAGATTTTGTCCGACACTGGCCGGGCCTAATAGTTATATTTTAGCCTTAAGATTTGATTACTTATTGTTAGTTCATATTTGAAGATACAATAAATAAATACATGAAAAAAATATTTTTGTGATTTTTTGTTGTGCAATAAAATATATTTATTGAAAAATTCATGAATTTTAGTTCAACTTATTATGAATGTGCATTTAGTTTATCTTTATCTGATTGCTATAAAAATCAATACAGTGAATATATTTTATAATAAGCTTAAATTTATATTTTAAAATTTTGTGTGCAGAGCCTTCGAAATGGAAAATGTTTACTATATTATTGCTGAATATTGCACTTCATTTTGGACGCTTAAGTTTTCACAATATTCCATACTTACCATCAAGTTTAGAGAGTATATTAGGTTAATTATCTTTCCTAAAACCTACCTACAATTCTTAATCAATTATTCAAAAAAGAAGACAAAAAAGATTTTTCCTTTTTAAATTTTATTTATATTTGTATTTTATTTCAACATTTCATTATCTTCAAATTACTGCATACTGCAACTTTTTTTTATTTGTTGAGTTAACTTTAATCGCAAACAGTGTATAAAACTGTAAGTCTTTATATATCAGTCCAGTTATATGTAAATTATTGTAAATTCTTTTCATATCATTCCTCGCAGTTCTCGTTGTACATTCATAGTGAACAGTCAATTTAGCGGAGTTTTTATTTCATACTAAACAAAAAAAATTTTACGAAAAAATATTCGGAATACATATTGTTATTGTTAGCTTTATTTGCATTGCTAATATTTTTTTTACATAGTCATAAGTAACAAAAACAAAAAACCGTAATCAAAAAAAAAAAGAAACAAACAAACAAAAGTGCCCTTGAGGAATACTCTATATGAGTACCTCAAAAATAAATAACTGTGAAGTGAGTTCTAATGGCAGAAATGCCTATTTTACTGTCAGTTCTGAAGCTCTTAATGAAAATAATAAAAATAAAAAATCTGATGATAGACTTACTGAAAGCTCTGAAGCTCTTAATGATAACAAAATAAATAAGAAATCTGATAGTAGACTTTTTTTTAACGGCGAGGCCACTTTTTCGTCAGCGATCAACTTCGCTTTGTCCAATGCCAACTAGTGATTCGTTAACATTACCGTTGCCTAGTAATTCTACATTTACGTCAGCGATATCATCCGCTTCGGGCTCGTGGTCATCACTTAACCAAGTTTTTACTGAAGTTAAGAGTAGCCCAAAACCCAAGGTCCAAGTGGGAATGGACAGATATATTACAGTGGTAAAGCGCGGACGAAGCCCAAAGTCTTCGAAAATTTCATCTGCTCCAAAAATGTCTAGGGATAACAGCGTATCCTCTATTAACCGCCAAAATCGTTTTCAAATATGACAAGTTGACAACAACGAACCCTATGTATCTACGAACAAAACATCCAAGCCGCCTCCAATCTATTTGAGAGAAAAAAATTCAAACGCTCTTATAAAAAATTTCATTTCAGTCATTGGTGAGAATAAATTTCACATCGTTCCAATAAAACGTGGTAACATTGATGAAACCAAAATTCAAATTTATAAAGAAAAAGATTTTCGCAAACTGATTACTGAATTTGAAAAAAGTAAGAAAAGTTTCTACACATATCAGCTTAAAAGTGCTAAAGGCTTGCAGATCGTATTGAAGGGCATCGATTCCTATGTTGCTCCCGAAGAAATAAAAGATGCACTCGTCCTCCAGGGATTTAAGGTAAAAAATGTATCTAACATAATAAATAGGGAGAAGATTCCTCAACCTCTATTTCGCGTCGAACTTGAGCCAAACGATATAAAATTGAAAAAAAAGCGAGACTCATCCGAAAAATAGCAGTTTAAGAACCACACAAGCGTTCTGCACCCGTACAGTGCCATAATTGTCAAGAATATGGCCACACAAAAACATACTGCAAGTTACCTTCAGTTTGTGTTATCTGCGGTGAATTGCACGGATCTAGCAGAAAAAAAATTTAGTAATTGTGGAGGTAATCACACCGCTAACTACAGAGGATGTCCTGTATATTCTTTCGTTAAGCAGACTATGGGGCAAAAACCTAAATTAGCTCCAGCACAAACAGCAAACGCTTACTCCACAACTTTTGCTCAAATGAGACAACCTGTCACTTCACGTGTATCGTATGCCGATGCAGCTAAGACTAGTTATATTCCAACACAAAATATTCCGCCTCAAAATAATTCAACGAATGAAAACTCAAGCTTTAATTTTAGTCGCCTTGAAGCTACTATTGAGAATCTAGTGCTGACTATAAATAATTTTTCAACAAATATGAATAGCATGATGCAAGAAATGCTACGAATGCAGTCTACACTGCTTCAAGCATTAGTTAACAAGCCATGAACACGTTAAAGATAAGTTTCAGGAACGCAAACGGCAAAATAATTCAACGAATGAAAACTCAAGCTTTAATTTTAGTCGCCTTGAAGCTACTATTGAGAATCTAGTGCTGACTATAAATAATTTTTCAACAAATATGAATAGCATGATGCAAGAAATGCTACGAATGCAGTCTACACTGCTTCAAGCATTAGTTAACAAGCCATGAACACGTTAAAGATAAGTTTCAGGAACGCAAACGGCATTCGCCAACATAAAAATGAACTTGAGCACTTCCTCACGGAAAAAAATATTGATATAATGTTGGTTTCTGAGACTCATTTGACTTCAAGAAGCCTATTCAAAATTAATGGCTACATTTTATATGATTCAAAGGACCCAAGAGGAAGATCTTGCGGGGGATCAGCAATTTTAATAAAGTCAAGACTCAAGCACTATATTCTTGACAACATTTGTGAAGAACATCTACAAGCAACGAATATTTGTATCGAAATTTTTTGCACAAATTTTGTCATATCATCAATTTACTCCCCTCCTAGATTCGCAATTACTGAGGATCAATACGAAGATTTCTACAAATATCTTGGCCCTTGTTTCGTAGCAGAAGGAGACTATACTGCAAAACATACTTTCTGGGGTTCGCGTCTTATCACACCTAGAGGACGAGCGTTGTTCAACACAATTTCAAAAATTTGCTTGGACGTCATTTCGAGTGGGGAGCCCACACTGGCCTACTGACATACATAAAATTCCGGATATTATATATTTTGGCGTCATGAAAAATATTTCTAGGGAATTAATTCACGTCGAAGCTTCCCTAGATCTATCGTCCGATCACTGTCCCACGATCGTTACAATCTGTAGCCCACTGAGAAGTGCTCTACCTCACCCATATGTGGGAGCCCATTTACTGGCCTACTGACATACATAAAATTCGCTAGATCTATCGTCCGATCACTCTCCCACGATCGTTACAATCTGTAGCCCACTGAGAAGTGCTCTACCTCACCCATATGTGAAAATTGTCAGTCGTGTTAATTGGCTGCGATTCAAAAAATATCTTAGTAGTCATTGCACTGAAAACATTAAGCTGAGAACTCATGACGATATTGAATGTAATATTGCTAATCTTAACGAAAATATTAAGCAGGCAGCTGAACATGCCACTTCTTCCCATCCGCAGACTGGGTTTAACAGAATATATTCTACAGATATTGAACTTCTCGTATGTGCAAAAAGAAGAGCTAGAAGAGAATGGCAACAGCACAGATCACCCCAAAATAAAATTAGATTAAAAGAGTGCACCAAAAGACTCCAAGAACTGCTTGCATATGAAAAAACTGCTTCTCTTAAAAACTATCTGAAAAATCTCGATGTCACACCAGCATCTAATTATTCTTTGTGGAGCGCTGCGAAAAGAATTAAAACACCCGTTGAGTTTAAACCACCTTTGCGCACTTCTACTGGAGTTTGGGCCAGGAGTGATATTGAAAAAGGTAACTTGTTTGCAAAGCATTTAAAATCCGTATTTACCCCAAACACATGTACTGGTGTTGTTGATTTCCCGAGTGTAGTTGCGCTACCCCCTCGACCCATAAAATTTAAAATGTCTGATGTACAAAATCTAATTGCTGAACTCAAGCCGAAGAAAGCACCGGGTATTGATGGAATTAGTAACCAAATGCTAATAAAATTGCCTCGTATTGCAGTTAGAATCATGTTATTCATTTTTAATGCCATCTTACGACTAGAGTATTATCCCCACAGCTGGAAGCTTGCCAAAGTTAAAATGATTCCAAAGCCGGGCAAAGATCTGACCAATGCAGAATCATACAAGCCAATAAGCCTGCTATCAACAATGTCAAAACTTTTCGAAAAACTGCTCATGTCAAAATTGTCCCCAATTCTAATTGGTAGTGGGTGCATCCCAGACCATCAGTTTGGTTTTAGAAGTCAGCATAGCACCATTGAACAAACGCATATATTGGTTTAATGTATAAGAAGAACATTTGAAGAAAAGAAGTACTGTTCTGCACTGTTTATTGACGTTTCGCAGGCATTTGATAAAGTGTGGCATGAAGGCCTAATTTTAAAATTAAAATCATATCTACCAATAAATTTGGTGAATTTATTAGAAAGTTACATTACTACCCGGAAGTTCACGGTTGTGGAAGGGGAATTCATGAGTGTGCCCGAATCTATATCATCCGGTGTGCCACAGGGGAGCATATTGGGGCCAGTTTTGTATTTGATTTATACTTGTGATATGCCTTTGAGCAATAATATCCATACATCTACGTTTGCCGATGATACAGCCTGCCTAAGTATGCACGAAAATCCTCATGTGGCTTCCCGAAATCTACAAGAACATATTACACAACTGGAACTATGGTTAAAATTATGGAGAATTAAATTAAACGAGCAAAAGTGTGTTCAGGTAACATTTACCCTGCGAAGAGATACTTGTTCCCCAATTCGAATCAAGAATCAAGTTGTTCCTCAGCATTCACATGTAAAATACCTTGGTATACACCTTGATCGACGACTTATATGGAAACACCATATTGACTCAAAGCTTATACAAATGAAACTTAAACTAACTCAGATATATTGGCTGATTGGTAGAAATTCAACACTCAGCCTAGACTGCAAACTTTTATTATACAATTCTCTTTTGAAGCCAATATGGTGCTACGGAATTCAGTTATGGGGCACTGCTTCAGCTTCTAACGTCGAGAGAATCCAACGAAGGCAAAACAAAATTTTACGTTTGATAACATGGGCTCCATGGTACATTAAAAACTCAAATATACATCGTGATTTGAATATGCCACTAGTGATTGAAGAAATTGCAATATACGCAGGAAAATACTTAACAAAACTCGAGTCACATCCTAATTCGCTTGGTCGTAACATCTTGAATTTTACTGGCCACATTCGCTTGAAAAAGAAGGACACAAGGGCTCTTTTACTCAACACTCCAGATGGGATTGCTTGAAATTTTTTTTTTTTTTTTTTTTTTTTATCACTACTTATGTATTATTTATAACTATCACTAAGTTTATGTCCGACAGTGGTCGGCCCTAATACTTATATTTTAGATTTAAGATTTGAATACTTATTGTTAGTTCATAATTGAAGATACCATAAATAAATAAATGTATTAAAAAAAAATTCCTTTTAATGATCTATTGAATCATTCCACTATTGATGCTTTCATATTGATTAATGTCTAATCTTATATGTATATGTGAATGAATTTTGCAAAGTGTTTATTAAAAAAATGTTTTACTATCATTTGTTTCTAAGTTTTTTGTATTTGTACCAGTTCGATAATCTTTTCCATTACCTTGCTTATTTAGAGTACAGCTTTTATTTTCAACGATACTAACCATATAATCTTTGAGAATATGCCAATTACAGCCTACAAAAATCAATAATTTATGTGATTTATTTGAACGGGCAAAAGTTCGTATCGCTATTTTAAGCCAAATAACATGTGATAATTATTAATGAGCAAATAACATCAAAGTTAGTTGTAAATATTCTGACAACACATAGTTGAACGGAAGAGCCAGCCGTTTTCAAAGGGCTATTAACCTTCATCATCAGTGTTATATCCCGTGCCCGCTCAATAGAAATAATAAACATTAAATTTTCCAGGCGGTACCACAAATTTGATTAGAAAGCTTAAAACACTCACTAAAACACATCTTATATACATAAATACCCGAATACTAATTCAAATTGGGTTTAATGCTTGTTATTTCTACCCATAGATATTCATTAGTGTACAGATATCTATCGTGAAAGTAAATTTTATAAGACATACTCGTAGGAAATAATGGGCATAAGAACAAGAACTTTTTTTTTTAAACATTTAGTTTTTTAATTCCAAAAACTTTGTTATATGAGATCAAAAAATTTAACTTAAAAATTTAAGTAATAACATAATAGTTCATAAAAACAAACAAAAAATAAAAAATAGTTGAGGTTTGAGATCCAAAACAGATCAGTAGATTTGTTCTAAAAAAACGTCCATACAATTGACTTTTCAATGTAAACAATTTTTAATAAAACAAAAAAAAATTAAACATAAATAAATTCAGTGCAGTGCGACTTTGACCCGCGCACGAAGGGTTCCGTACGGACACGAGATATGTAATTCAATACGAACTTTAGCCAATATAAACTATAGTTTTGACATTTTTTTAACTGGATACTGTTGGATGGCTTCAATGCTGTCAAATATGAAGAATACTTGATGGTTTCTACATGAAATGTAAGGCAAAGGGGTGGTTGAAACAATTAAACACCTACTATGTCACTATCCGAACTACTTTTCGTAGTCTTGAACTTGTATCGAGAGCGGAACTGTGTACATTGCTAAAAAAATTTAATCTGTATTGGAGTCATTTGATACAGGCACCACAAACTACACTACCATACTTACAGGTCCTCTTCTCATCTGCTGGTATCTCTAAGGATCAATCATGGTCTGTGGACTACCCAGATTAACCTAACCTAACCTAACCTAGTGTCTAAAATCAATAAAATGCCAAAAAATTATTCATATTTATGACTTAAATATTTAAGTAAAATTTTCTTAACAGTAATCCAATGGAGGATAATAAATTTTTTAAATGTTAAATGCAAATAAGTTTCGAAATTAAATAAACTTCTGACAATATGTCAAATAATAACTAAAATGTTTTATTTAGATTTTATTTTTAATTTTGCACTATAATTACTTTTATTGCTATCCAATGGATTTCTAATTGTATAAAGGTGTAGAAAGATAGAATAGATTCATATCGAATATAAATTATTTGCTGGATTTTATATAAGTTTCTAGGCCCGCTAAGCTTATCTTTCTTTTGTGATTTTCAAAATTATTATTTTTTGTGAATTCTCAAATTGTTTTTGAAAGTCTGTCCTTAAGATAAGAGGTTTGTGACTGTTCAAAATATGAAATGCATATAGACAAACCTGAAACACCAGCAAATAAATTTCAAATCAAAATAATTAATAATAATAAGAAATAGATTAATATTAAAATATGCAAAACACGCCAAAAAAATTAAGCAAAAAATATAAACAAATAAACACATTATACTTGCAAAACAAGTACATTTTCATTATATAATGCAACTTTCATTTTCCCGACAGAGGTGAATCCACTTTTAGGAGGCGCTGAAGACATTCTTTCGTCATAGTGGAAGATGCAGTTAGTTTTATTAATTTTTTTAATTAAAGTATAATATCTTACGCATAATAAATATTTTTATTGTATGTCAATGCAACCCAATTTGGGTCAAATAGCGAAAAAAGATCGATTCATTTTCGCAATATTTATCTGTGGCAATAGCAAAACATTTTCAGAGCATAGTCATCGATGCAATAACTTTGACTACTACTGTACAGGTTTATGCGACTTATTTTGCCCGTCAATGTAGTGGCATAACTCGACGTTCGTACTGTCGACTCGAATATTCCTAGACCAGGTTTGGTCTGCAAACGCAATGTTATATCAATATAGTAATCTCTAGCACCCAGTTCCCTGACTATTTTATGGTGTGGAGCTGCTACTGTAGCATGTGTAATGGAGTTCAAATACAAAGCACGACATCGAGGATGATATTTAAGGCGAGCGTTGATTATTTTGATAACGTAACGAGCAGCTTGTTGTACTCGTCCATCATTGGTGGGTAACTCTTGTTGCTTATGGCAGCTGCACCAATGTGAAGCAATGTAGGCGCTTTCGCAATTGCGACTCTTCGGTAATGGCAAGAACAGACTAATGCTACGAGGCATGATCGTTTCGGGGTCGTTAAGCTCAGCAGTTCGTTTTGTCAGTTGCTTCTCACTTAGCTTTCTTAAGTCAAGGAGATCCAATAATGTAGCATGCAAGTCAAAGGGCGTAGATAAACGTTTTGCATTAGTTTCCAAATTGGTCACAGCTTCCGGATACTTTCGCTTAAACCACTGTGGATATAATGCTATAAGAAGTGGTAATCGCTCTTCCATCATGCCCTGATATGTTTTACGAAATGAGTCCCATCTTATTCCATGATCACTCATAAGAAATATGATGCTACGGCTGAGAACTCCATTCTCGTTGAGCTTTTCCAACAGATGTCTTATATCTTTATCAAATAACATGGGCATATTAAAATGGTCATGCGTCATTGCAACCGTCCAAAAGAAAGCAAAAAAGTTTTCTCTTTTCATTACTGGTAACAGCTTATGAATATATTCAAGCAACACATCAGCTGTTCGACGTCCACCCATGCAGAGTCCGACATTTAAACTCTTCTCGTAACTGACATACCGCTCCATTTCAATAAGTATGGGACGAAGATAATAATCTGTGGGAGACTCCTTGAATCCAGAATGCCTCCAATTAAAAAGACTCAAGGCACCAACGTCTTCAGCATATATCGTTGTAAATCCAACTTCTTTGTATCGCTTCCATATAAGTGAACAGTTGTCATAAGGATTACTGGGTTTTTCGGGTGGTCCTAAACAAGATATGCCCAATTCGTCTTCATCTAAACCAGTTAAAACTGGCATAAGATTTGGGTAAGAGTTATCGCCGACTTTGCTGTATCCCCAAAATTCAATGTGACTAAGGTTATTGTGTATAAACGAGGCACTGGAACGCATTTGGCGTAAGAAATTTAAGTGTGATACACTGTCCATACCCAATATCATAACCGACAAATAATTATCTTTCGCATTCATTGGGAGGCTATCAATTTTAATGCGCGATGAATTAGAAAAACCCGAAATTGAGCTCCTTAAATCATCTTTAGGCAACATCTGCTCATCAATTTTAATATTTCTTGTTAAAACACTTGGGGGACCGTTTTTGCTGACGAAGAAATGGAAATCTTTATAGATAATATTATCTTCATCACTCTTTTTCCAGCATTCGACCATTAAGAATTCAATGCCCACTCTAATAGTAAAATTTTTGTTGTAGTCCATCTGAAAAGATACTGGTTGTAAATATTGGTTATGTTGATCATTTTTACGACGTATTTCTGTATAATTGCATATCAAACTCGACAAGTCCCGTATGTTATATGAGTCATACATCTCCTTAGCATTCATATTTAAAATAAGCGAATAGTCACCATTGTCACTGGTGCGCATTAAACCCCTTTTGCACGAAAAGTTTCTCGGCTTATACATGAATTGAATAATATTGTCATCGGTTACTGGAAAGTACGGCATGCGACAGCCAGGCAAATCAATAAAATATGCTTGAGTTTTATTGTATATGGCATCAATTCGGGAATGAAAGTCAAATTGGTCCCTTAAGTTTATCAATTTAACGTTTAAATTGAAATATATGAATATGTAGGAGAAAAAACAGATGAGCAGAACAAAAATAATTATTCGCTTAAAATATTTTCTCTTTTTCGTTATACTATAGTAGCCAAGATAAAGCTGCAAATTGCGCTTAGTCATGTATTGTGGATCCAACAAATATTGTTCTCTGAAATAAAAGAAATGGTAATTCATTATATTTTGATATCCTTTTTCGCAAAAAATATTTAAGTTTTGTAAAACTTTTAATAATAATAAATTTTAAGAACCCCCAATATATCTAGAAAATATGTGATATCTACTAAAGGGCCCCACCAATTTTATCCCAAGATAGATTAGTACACAATCGATCAAGTCACCTTTCAAACAGAAAATACCAAATCAGAATCGGTCTAACCGTTTGGTCTGTACGTGGACTCGAACATACACACAGACACATACCGCTCTTCCTCACGCAAAGTTTACTTTGCAAGGTTTCAATTCAGCTGTGTGAAAAGTAGAGGTAGTAGTCTTTCTCCCAGCTGATTTAAGACTTTTCAAAGGAAAAGGGATGACAGACACACTCTACAAACTTATAACACCCCATAACATAACATTTGTGCAATGTACAAACTTTCTGGTAGGTTTAGCGATGTTAAGGACAAGGCCAAAATTCAACCTTGTAAGATAATCTATTGACGGAGCTATTAATAGCCACTAGCGGACAGTCAGTTGGGTGAGTTCTTGTTTTATTATTTTCTCTTGCCAATAGTATAAGTTAACATACATAAATTTATATTATAGACTCCCTGAGGTACTATCAAAAAGGACCAGAAGTTGATTTGCTCCTACGCATCGAGATGTTAATAAAGCTTTAATATCAATCAAATAAAATACTGAAATTATTAAGAAATCAACTATTACAAAGATGGACAACTCTCTTCTTGTTGTAAGGGATATATATGCGCACCTTTACCCTCACTACCTATGATTTTAGTAGCGCTAGAATTGTAAACTAAAATCCCATAATTTACTACTCCTTTCTACCCACATCAAATAAGAAAACGTTAAAATAATAACGATTCCATATTACTCAAACAATTTCACGTTTTATTAAATGCAATTGAAACTATATTTATTATACGATATTATTAAAATTTGTTTTTAAAAATTCTAAACTGTATAGGTATATACTATAGAAACTATTCATTAATGATCTCTATGGCTATGAAGTATTCGTTACTAGAGGCTCGAGTGTAAAACATAAATACAATATCGTCACATAGGATAATAAACAAAAGATAATAACATGTATTGATGGACAAAAATGCATATCGTATTGAAGGGCATTGACTCTTATGTTAATCCCGAAGAAGTAAAAGATGCACTCATGATACAAGGATTTAAAGTAAAAAAATTTACCAACATAATCAATAAGGAGAAGATCCCTTAGCCTCTATTTCATGTTGAACTGGAGCCGAATGATATACAGCTGAAAAAAAAACGAAACACACCCAATTTATAGCCTAAAATACCTCTTATACCGAAAAATCACAGTTGAAGAGCCACATAAGCGATCAGGTCCCGTACAGTGCCATAATTGCCAAGAATATGGTCACACAAAAACATACTGTAAATTAAAATTGTGTTGTTTGCGGCAAATTACACGGCACTGCTAGTTGCAATAAGCCAAAAAAATAAAAGTGATAAAAAAATGCAGTAATTGTGGAGGTAATCACACCGATACCTACAGAGGTTGTCCTGTGTACTCTTTTGTCAAACAGACTATGGCCAACCAGTTACTTCCCGTGTATCGTATGCCGATGCTGCTAAAACAAATTGTATTCCCGCACAAAATGTTCCACGTCCAAATAATTCAACGAATGCAAACTCAAGCTTTAACTGTAGTCGCCTTGAAGCTACTATTGATAATTTGGTGCAAACTTTAAATAATTTTACAACAAATATGACTACCATGATGCAAGAAATGATGAGAATGCAGAATACTTTGCTTCAAGTATTAATTAACAAGCCATGAACACGTTAAAAATATGTTTCTGGAACGCAAACGGCATTCGCCAACATAAAAATGAACTTGAGCACTTCCTTACGGAAAAAAATATTGATATTATGTTGGTCTCTGCGACACATTTGACTTCGAGAAGCTTTTTCAAAATAAATGGCTACACTTTGTATGATACAAATGACCCTAGAGGGAGAACATGCGGTGGATCTGCAATTCTAATTAAGTCAAAACTGAAGCACTATATCCTTGACAACGTTATTGAAGAATACATGCAAGCTACGAATATTTTTGTAGAACATTTTTGTTCTAATTTCGTGATATCATCAATTTACTCACCTCGCAGATTTTCAGTTACCGAAGATCAGTATGAGAAGCTCTACAAATCGCTTGGATCTTGTTTCATGGCAGCTGGAGACTACAATGCAAAGCATACGTACTGGGGGTCGCGCCTTGTACACCCAGAGGTCGAGCTTTGTTTAATACAATTTCAAAAATGGGCTTAGATGTTATTTCGAGTGGGGAGCCCACTTACTGGCCTACTGACGTACGAAAAATTCCGGATGTTATTGATATTGGCGTCATGAAAAATATTTCTAGGGATTTAATTAATGTTGAAACTTCTCTAGATCTCTCCTCCGATCACTACCCCACTATCGTTACAATTTGTAACCCACTAAGAAGTGACTCACCCATATACAAAGATGATCAATATTGTTAATTGGCTGGGATTCAAAAAATATCTAAGTAGTCATTGCACAGAAAATATTGCGCTAACAACACCCAATGACATTGAAACTAACATTGCCAATCTTAACGAAATTATTAAACACGCTGGGCTTAATAAAATTTATTCCAGGGGTATTGAACATCTCGTGTGTGAAAAAAAAGAGCTAGAAGGGAATGGCAACAGCACAGATCACCCCAACATAAACTCATACTTAAATAATGTACTAAACGACTCCAAGAGTTGCTTGCATCTGAAAAAACTGCATCTCTTAAAAATTATTTGGAAAGTTTTGATGTCACACCAACATCTAATTACTCTTTGTGGCGCGCTGCTAGAAAGCTTAAAACACCGGTTGAGTTTAAGCCACCTCTGCGAACATCTACCGGAATTCGGGCAAGAAGCGATACGAAAATATGTAAAATATTTGCTGAGCATTTAAAATCCGTATTTACCCCAAACACATGTACTGGTGTTGCTGATTTGCCGAGTGTAGTTGCTCTACCCTCTCGAGCCTTAAAATTTAAGATGCATGATGTACATAAAGTAATTACTGAACTCAAGCCAAAGAAAGCTCCAGTATTGATGGAATTAGTAACAAGCCTTAAAATTTAAGATGCATGATGTACATAAAGTAATTACTGAACTCAAGCCAAAGAAAGCTCCAGGTATTGATGGAATTAGTAACAATATGCTGATGTACTTGCCGCATATTGCAATAAAAATCTTGGTGTTTATTTCTAATGCCATATTACGACTGGAGTATTATCTACAACTCTGGAAGCTTGCAAAAATCAAAATGATTCCAAAGCCGGGCAAAGATCTTACTAAAGTTGAGTCTTCGAAAAGCTGCTCATGACAAAATTGTCCCCAATTTTAACTGATAGTGGGTACATCCCAGACCATCAATTTGGTTTTAGAAGTCAGCTTAGCACCATTGAACAAACTCATAGATTGGTTCAATTTATGAGAAAAACATTTGAGGAAAAGAAGTATTGTTCTGCCCTGTTTATTGATGTTTCTCAGGCATTTGATAAAGTGTGGCATGAAGGCCTTATTTTAAAATTAAAATTATATCTACCAATAAATTTAGTGAATTTATTAGAAACTTACATTACTACCCGGAAGTTCACGGTTGTGGAAGTAGAATTTATAAGTGTGCCCGAATCTATATCATCCTGTGTGCCACAGGGGAGCATACTGGGGCCAGTTTTGTATTTGATCTATACTTGTGATATGCCTTTGAGCAGCAATATCCATACATCTGCGTTTGCCGATTATACAGCCTGCCTTAGTATGCATGAAAACCCTCACGAGGCTTCCCGATATCTACAAGAACATATTACACAAGTTTGTTTGTTTGTACCTTTAGGAGACCAGACCTCTGGACCGATGTTTTTGAAATTTTCACAACATTTAACTGGGACTCTGGATTGTATTATAGGCTACTTTCAAAATATTTGCATATAAAAAGTCCGCTTAATTTTTTTTGCGGGAAGAGCAGCTAATTGCCCGCCCCTACAATTTACTACAAACTAACTTTGTCATCTATCGACCAATTTTCAAAATGCTTTTTGCATATGATAGAAGACCACTAATTTATTTTAATGCTGGGAGGGTTAGAAGGGGGCTAAGTGTGCCTGCTAAAAATGGATTATCAAATTGCTTTGTCGTTTGTAAACCAATTTTCAAAATTCTTTTTGCTTATGAAAAAGGTCAATTAATTTTATTTAATTGTTGGTGAGGTTTTTTAACATTTGTGTACCGATTTTCCAAAACCATTTTCCACATGAAAAAGTATCGACTAAGTTTTTTGATTGTTGGGGAAAAAGGAAGCAAGGTGACCACTTTTAAGAAGTGAATATCCAATAACTTCGTCATATGTGGACTAATTTCCAAAATTCTTTTTTTCTTCGAAGAGCTCCACATTTTTTTTTAATTAGAGGTGTGGTGAAGCGGATGTTGCTAATTGTGCAAAGGCTTGCCCCTAAAATTGATTATCAAATATTTTTGTAATTTGTGGACCAATTTTCAAAACTCATTTTACATATGGAAAAGGTATACTAATTTTTTGTTTGGAATTGGAGGAGGTAGGGAGAAGTGAAATGCTCGCTTGTAAAAAGTGAATATCAAATAATTTCACCATATGTGGATCAATTTCCAAAATTGTTTTTTCGTATATAAGAGGTCCACTAAAATTATTATGTCGTTTGTGTACTAATTTTCCAAATCTTTTTGCATATGGGAATGGTCAGCTATTTTTTTTTTAAATTGTGAAGGGAGAGGGGCAGGGTGCCCACACCCAAAATTTATTTTTCAATAACTTTGTCATTCTCATTTTTTTTTGCGTATGGAAAAGGTTAACTGAGTTTTTTCTCAAATTGTTGTGGGTTTACAAAATTCCTACGGCAAAAATTAATAACCAAGTATTTTTTTCATCCAAAATTCTTTTTTTGGTATTGAAAAAAAGGTCCACTAATTTTTTGTTTGGTAAAAAGTGAATATCAAAGAACTTCATCATGTGTGGACCATACAAAACTATTTTTTCATATGGAAGAGACAAAGTTAATTTTTTGTGGTAATTGCGAAGGGGGAAGGGGTTTGATGCTCGCATCAGTAATTAATTATCAAATAACTTCGTAAGTTGGCTACCAATTTGCAAAATGCTTTTTGCATATATAAGAGGTCTAATCAAGTTTTTTTAAATGGGGGTGGCGAAATGTGTCCGCAAAAAAATGGATTATCACATTACTTTGTTTGTAGATCATATTTCAAGTTATTTTTTACTTTGGAATGGGTCCACCAATTGAAATTTAGGAGAGGGGAAAGTGCTTGCCACAAAAATTTGTTATCAAATAAATTTGTCATTTATGGACCAATTTCCAAAATTTTGATTGATTATGGAAATAGTTTTCGGGATTTAATTTTTTTTTAGAAATTGTGGGTTGGGGTAGCAAAGCACACTGGGTTAAGCTAGTAAGTTATAAGTATGGAAAGAATTTTCATGTCAATACATGTTTTCTGTCGTAGGTCGTAGATCAACGTAAATAAAATACCTTTGAGAATCAACAAATTTGGGACAAAATGGTATCAATTTTTTAATGCAAATTTTTGTATGTCTTATCATAAATATATCATCAACTTAAATCGTTACAAACTTTTGAAAACCCCGTCATTTTTGAACTTTTTAACTTCTAGCGCTTTTTCGAAAAATAAAAATTGCAACCCTAGTTATTACATAACCAATTTTCAAACTTCATGGATACGTATTTATGTATATCACTTCATTTATTCGCAAATTTTTGTTAAGATATTTACGAATTTTTTTAAAAAATTTTTAGGGGAAGACTTAAATACTTTATGGCAGCTAGTTTGAAGCACACAAACACTGATATTTGCAGCTTCTCAGTGGGAAAAAGAAGGAGTAAAGATGCCTTCTAAAAGGCCTCTGTACTCTTTCTTTTGGATGTACAAGGCCTGCCCCATCCCATCTTCATATCTTTTTTACACACGTTGTCATTGCGAGGTAGGCCTTTCGTTCTTGCTTCTTTTGCAGATATTCTAAAAGGCCTTCCAAAGAATGGCTCTTAAAAGGCCTTCCATAAAAGGGCTGTTAAATGGCTTTTCAGCGAATGGCTGTAAAAAGGCCTTCAAATAAAGGCCATATATAAAGAGGCTTAATAAAGGTTTTTAACTGCTGGGGCATGTATCTCAAAACTTATATGAATATAAAATATTTTCTGTTTTACTTGTATTTCAGCACTTGTAAGTTTTGAGAAACAGGCCCGAGGTACTCAATATACACATACATACATATATTGTTTTGATGTATGTTTTGTGATCAGAAGGGTCGAACATATTCAAAGGAAACTTCTGAAAATAAGAACACATATATTATTTATTTTCATACATAATATTGATCGAACAAAACAACTGTCTTATTCAACGTACAAATTTCAACTAAAATAATTTACGTTTTCTTTTGCTTAATTGCTCTGTATTTGGCATTTGTGTATGGTATTTTGTTTTTTATAGCGGCATCTGAATTCTTTTGCTTGGGCTTTGGCAAAAAAAAGCAAAACAAAACATTTTACTCCTTCTGTTCTCCCTTCTTATAAAAGGGAATGTCTATCCCATCTTTTTTTACTAAAGAGCCAAAGTCTTCTAACTATAAGGCCTTCTTCAGAAGTTTTATAAGAATATTAACTGATTTAAAAACATGAATTTGTTTGCTTTTTTTTGGCAAAAAAATGTTACTCCGTCCATTCTCCCTTCCCATAGAAGGGGATGTGGAATGTGTACTTCATCGTTTATGCGGAAAAGCCGATCCCTTGTATGAGGCATTCCTTAACAGTTTGATAAGAATGGAAATTAAATCGAAAAAATTCTTGAGCAGGCCTTTAAAAAGGCCTGAACTAAGGAGGGTTTCAAAGTTTTATCGCTGATCTTAAGTTTGTTCTTGTTTCTTTGCAAAGTAAGAAAAAGCATTAGAGTCTGTTTTGGTGTTGTTGTGGTTGTTGTACTTTCGTTGGTGTGAAAGCACGAAAAAAATTGCACATTATGTAGGGATGTAAGGAATGTTCCATTCGCGAACTATTTGATTACTTTTAGTATTTGCATTCGTTTTTACATTCGCTCAAATGTATGTGAATATTTCAAGCGAATAGTAAGGACAACAAAATTTTTACTTCTTTTACGAAAATAGTTTACGATTCTAAAAAATCTTTCAAATTTTAGCGGAAAACTCTTCTATAAATAAGTTGCCATAAGTGTCAGAATGAAAAAAAATCTAGCTGTGTTTGTAAATATTTATCAGTTTTCGAAGAAGAAAACACAGTCTCTGATTTGCGCGAAAATATTTTCTACTTAAGACTAGTCTGCTCAAATTTTTGAAAAATGTTGAGCACCATTCATTACTTTCTACAGAAAATTGTAAATGCAAACATATTAAGTAGACCTCGTTTGTTCTAAATTTTATGCCAAACAAGTTCCACGCATATTACTTCGCATGAAAACTTAAGATGTTGAAGATATATTACATTCATTTTCCCAACATGAACAGAGTACTACTTTTCCAAACTTTTTTCATGAGCAATTCTTGCCAATTTTTCTTAATTTGTATTTTGGCAGCCTTTTACATGAAATGTTGAACAGAGTACAAGCACTTAGGGCCAAACTGCGAATAGGTTAATTGCCTAACATTATGTAAATTTTTTTTAATTATTACCTATACTTATTTTAATATCATTTCATATATGAGTCTTTCTGTTTTAAGAATTTAATAAATTAATAAAATAAATACTATACATTAATGTATATAATACAACTTCATGTTCTTATACAAATTTAGTTTCTTGCGATTTTTGTTGCTTTATTTTAACTATTTGCATTCGTATTCACTTTCGCAAAAAATCAAACGCATTATTCGTTTTCGTATTCGCTAAACTGGTATTCGTTACATCCCTAGCATTAGGGATGAAACGATACGAGTAAATACAAGTAAATACTCGATACTTTTTCTTAGAAACCATGTACTTTTGATATCGATACTCTACTACCGAGTACCAAGTAGGTATCGGTAAAAAGTACTCGTATCGGTAAAATATACTCACTCCTTATTGGCTATAGAAAAGTTAAAGATGGCGCCAGTTTAACACAATTTTATTTTTTCGCGTTAAATGTAAACTTATATCTGAAATATATATTATATAAATCAAACTTTTTATAAAAAAAGACGATAAAATTTGGGATCTGCAAATATTATTATTAAGTGCATTATTGCGGGAACATAACGAATTTGCACAAACATTTAAAATATCATCTCGGCTATATCTCATGCTCCAGTCCAGCCCAAATTTTATTCAGGGCTCCACCCCCTGAATAAAACGTTTCAAAACTCAAATTCCAACTAGAGGGCTAAAATTTGATACACAAATAAATCTAAAGCAGGTATCACCAAGAAAAACCTTAAAATTTCTATCGGGGGCATCAACACGCACCTTAAGATCGAAATTAAGAATTAAAGTTAAGGCGTGAGTTACGAACTGGAAAGTCTGAAAGCACCGATTTTTCAATTAGGGATGTGGACCAGCACATAAAAAGTTCATATAATATTATCTGGTAGATACTTGAAAGTTTACAGACAAACAAATAGGCTTTCCAACTAGAAAAATCGGGAAAGCCAAATATTCATAAACAAGCTACTCTATAGAAACTTTACATGCACAATGCATTACTTATTTGATATGAACTACCCTGTGTAAAATAGGGCAGCCAAATTAGTTCTTTAATTTTTCTCGATGCGTGAACTTCTGACAGGTTACAGAAACCGCGTTTCTGGTAATATTTTTAATTTTCCAAGAAACGAGAGAATAATGGAAATTTTTTCACAACTTTGTATGGAAAAAATGTAGTCAAGTAAGCAGATTGCTAACGATTACAAATTTATATAATGCATATCATATTGTGCCGTACAATAACTTAGTCCAAATTTTTACCTCACTACTTTTGACGGCCAAGCTTTTGGAATGGAATTTGTAATTTTAACACTTACATATATATGTTTTTTGTAGGATATGAGTTAGTGAAAGAAATACAATTAAACATACCCATAACTCCGATTAAGTTCACTATTTTCACTTTTACGTTTTAAATACAATCGCATTTTTGAGAAATTATGCGTAAGTATACATACGTATGTACATGTGTATACATATGTATTTATGTATGTGCACATGTAAATTTTACTTTTCGAGATGAAATATTTTTTTATATCTTATACATAGGCACCGCAATACTTGAAAATGTTTGGATTAAAAAAATTAACTTTAAACTGAAGTAATGTACGTCCCTTTTATAAATTCATTTAAGTTTCCTTAAATGAAAATTTGTATGCTTTAGTTTTGCGTTCTTAACAGATGCTGCAAAATATTAACGCATGCGTTTTAAGGAATACCATAGGGATGCTGACTACAGAGCCTTAAATACATATTTTCTTTCTAAAAATGAACTATGCTTGAAAAAGGAACGTTCCTGGCATGTACACAAATTTCGTAATATTCTACATTCGATATTTCAAGTTGTAGTTATTTTTAAGTTCTAATTAAGCATGAAATTGTGTTTTTGAATGCATAATTAAATGCCGAACCTTGTGTAATTAAGTATTATTTAAGTTTTATGAGCGCACCATATCATTTTATGCGTGTTTGTGAGTTTATTGAAAACTTACACATGAACATCACGTCGTCGTATTACGAAGAATTTCGTTTAATTTTTACAAATATATAACATACACAATTCATAGTTTCATATCATGCAATAAACAGAAAAATGCATTCATTCTGATGCTCCTTTGGTTTCATAAAATGTGGTATTATGCATTTTATTAGTCTACATGTTAACATAACTTTTTTTGTTAAACAGCTGTTCTTTGGAAAGCTTTCCATAATATTTGGAATTTTTTTAGTGCTGTCGTACTTTCAATATCAATGTCGTAATTTAATAAGAAATTTAACTAACCAGTGAAAAAATGAAATCGTATTTAATTACAACTTACAGCCTGTTTGTAGAACACAACAAAGCCGACTCACGATGAGCCAATTGATGGACGAATACGTAATGAAAAGCGTTTTTATAAGAAGATTTGACTTTGTCGTGCAGCTTAGGTTAAATCGCTGATACATCCCAATTTGTGGCAAAACATTATGTTGCCAAGATATCCAAAGATATTTTTCATTTATATTTTTCAAAAAAATTATAAACTCAACTTGAGAAAATGGTAACCCTACTATTGTGATAAAAAAACACAACTCACAACTGCATGAAAACTTACTTTTATATACATATATATATATATATATATATATATATATATAAACGGAATGTATGTTTGCTTTGTTTGTTTGTACCTTATAGGAGACCAGACTTCTGGACTGATCTTTCTGAAATTTTCACAACATTTAACTGGGACTCTGTATTGAATTATACAATACTTTTTTCAAGCCCGCCGACTCTTACGCCCACTTTTTTAAATTATGTTACACCATTTAAATAGTATTTAACAGGTTTTATAATGTTAACGAGCATAATTCCGCCCTTTGTGAACCATATTTAAACTTTTTTTTTGCATTTGAAAAAGTTCACAAAATATTGAGGGGAGGTGTCGCAACTATTTTCTTGCCCCAGTAATTGACTAAAAACTAACTTTGTCGTCTATCGACCAATTTTAAAATACTTTCTGAAATTTTTTTTAATGTTGGGGTGGCAAGAAGTGGTTAAGTGTGCGTGCTAAAAAATTAATTATATAATTGCTTTGTCATTTGTAGACCAATTATCAAAACTCTTTTTGCTTATGAAAAGGGTCAACTAATTTTTTTTATTGTTGGGGGTGGAGGTGGCAGCAAAATGTCTATCTCAAAAACTGATTATCAAATATTTTGGGCATTTGTGGACCAATTTTAAAATTAGCTTTGCAGGTGGAAAAGGATACACCAATTTTGTTTGTAGGGTGAAGGGAAGCAAAATGTCCTCCTTTGAGAAATTAATATCAAATAACTTCGTCATATGTGGACCAATTTTCTAAATTGGTTTTTTGCATGGAAGAGATCCACTAGTTTTTTTTTTAAATCGGTGATGGGGAGGGTTTCGCAAATTGCCCGGCCTAATAATTGATTATTAAATAACTTCGACATTTGTTGACCAATTTTCAAAATGTTTTTTTTTTTGCATATGGCAAATTATTTTTGCGTATGGGAAAGGTCAAAAATTTTTTTAATTATGGGCCCCCTCCCCATTTATTTTTAAAATAACTTTGTCATTTTGTGGACCAATTCACAATTTTTTTTAATAAGGAATAGGTTCACTAAAATTTAATTTTTTTTTAAATTTAATTATTGTATGTTTCTATATTTAACAGGCTAAAGTTCGTATCGCCTTGTAAGCCAAATTACATGTGCTAATTATTAATGAACACAAAACATCATATTTAGTTGAAAATATTCTGACAACAATAAATAGTTGAACGGAACAGCTAGCCGTTTTCGAAGGCCACTAAACCTTCATCATCAGTGTTCTTCTGTGTTTTGCGCCAGTGTGTGTGGTATCAGTTGATGTAAACTTGTGTCCTATATACGAAACTTTTTTGCAAATGGAATATGTGAATTTTTTTCTATTTTTTGGGAGGTTTTACAGAATTCACACATCAAAGATTAATAATTAAATATTTTTTTCATCCAAAACTCTTTTCTCTTATAGAAAAGGTACGGTAATTTTTTGTTTGAAAATTGTGGGGAACGGGGAAGCAAAGTTTTCTACTTTAAAACGTGAATATCAAATTACTTCATCATATGTGGAGCAATTTCCAAAATTCTTTTTTCATACGGAAGAGGTCAACTAAGTTTTTTGGGGAAATTGGAAAGGAGAAATGGTGTTGAAAATTGCTCACATCGATAAGTGATTATGAAATAACTTCGTCATTTAAAGACTAATTGTAAAATGGTTTTTGCATTTGGAAGAGGTTAAAAATTTTCAAAATTATTTTTTCTTTGGAATGGGTCCACCAATGAAAATTGTGAAAAATTTATCATATAATCATATAATTTATCATAAAAACTGTTTTTTAACAACCATAAGTAGGTGGCGCTTCCTTTTATTTTTAATAGGAAGGCCACATGTTTCTTGAGATAGAGTCTAACTGAAGGCATGCCGGGAAGCAGCTTTTTAACTTTTTTGCGTGTGTGAATTTTACTTTGTTCACTTTTACAGGTTTTTTCTTTTCTCTCTCTCCTGGAGCTGTATCATGTACACAAAACTAATAACAAACAAAAACCAAACAAGCAACAGCGAGCGAGTTCTCTTAAAATTCATGAAGAAATTTTTGGCATAGAAATGAGTAGAGTGCAAACTGTGTATAATAAACCTATTTGTATAGGTTTTATTTGTTATATGTATTTTAATAATATTGCTAGAGCTATTACCAAATTTATTAATATACATATTAAGATAGATATTTTGTCCTGACCCTTCTAATACCATTAATAATCTGAACCTATATAGGACTATATATATATTAGCCATTTAAATAGGTACAACTTGTATAATGCATATTTTTCGAGTTTATGTGAACAAATTGCCGATCTTCGTTAATACTTACAGCCTGCAGCATTAGATTAAAAAAAATAACAATAAAAAAGTAAAATTTTCAATTAAGTAACAGACAATGCAAAAAAAAAAACAAAATTCACTTGGCCATTAAAATAGGTACAATAAAGTAGATCCTGAAAATAAAAGGATTACTGGGTCATTTTGCACAAAAATAACATTGGAAGAGCTAAATTACATCAGTAGCCACTATGTACACTACTTTATATATTATAGATACATATATTTTTTGTTGGGTTCATTTTATTAATGGTATTAGAAAGGTCAGGACACAATATGTCTAATAATCAATTTGGTTATAGCTCAAGCGATATTACTAACACTGAAAAAGGAAAAAAAAATTCGTCAAGTTGTGTGGAATTCTCTTGGATAAAAATAACAATATCGACGTGCAAAATTAGAACTACTAATATTTTGGAACGGAGATCAGTCAATTACAACAAAATTTAATAACTCAATAAAACCAGCAGCTCAAAAAACTTGATGAAAAAATTGAGATTATTAATAAGACACTTCAAGATGTGATATCTCGTAGAGAAATGTCATTAAAAATGTATTTCGATGAACAAATTAATATGTATATATATATATATATATATATATATATATATATATATATATATATATATATATATATATATTTGTTGTTAGATTCAGATTATTAATGGTATTAGAAGGGTCAGGACACAATATGTCCATTAATCAATTTGGTAATAGCTCAAGCGATATTATTAAAACCGAAAAAGGAAAATTCCTTGAGTTGTATGGAATTCCCTTGGATAAAAATAACAATATCGACGTACAAAATAAAAGGATTGCTAATATTTTGTTTCCTTCACAACACAGAAAAAACTTAATTTCGTTTTCAGTAACCAAATTCATTGAATCAGTAAATACTTTGTATGAATGCCGACCTACAAGGAAATTTTTAGATTCTGTTAACAATTTTTTAAAAATTTAACTGAAAAAAAATTTATTTATAGTTAAATTATTATGGCGCTAGAGAAAAAATTAGCTGAAACTCAAAATATTTTCAGTCAAATATATTAATAGGAACAGAAAAACATTTTTGCAGTTTTTTTTGTATTATTCTGCAAATTTTTTTTTTAAATTTACAAGCACAGTCAATAAAATTTTTCGTATTATCAGAAAATAAATTAACTGAATCAATTAAATTTTACCTATTTTTCTAAAAAAAAAAAATAAAAAAAGTTTTATTTTACACTGCAAAAAAAGTTTGCAAAAATTACTTTAAGTATTTCAGGAGAAATAACTGAATCAAATTTTACGTTCAACTATTTTTTTACTTTAAAATTGGCTTGTTTTTACGATTAAGCATTTCGTTCCCGCTTTTGGATCTCGTTGATAGACTTCAACCCAAAAAATTTTTGAATTTAGCTAACAAACTCCGTATGTTTATAGTAAGACTCTTAATACTATATTGAGAATCACAATATACAAACATAATAAGTTCGAAAAACGCAAACAAAAATCTTTACAAAACAAGTATTTTTATTCAACTGTGCATTTTTTTATTTTCCACCACCTTTTGTAGAAAAAATAAAAAAAAATCAAACAAATTGTTTTACAGTATATAAAAATAGATTTAACTGAATAATAACAAATATTAATATAAAAAAAATTATCTAAAAATTTTTGTTACAAATTTTACTTTAAATATATAATTTTCATTCCATACAGTTTTTTCCAAGGTTGGAAACCGAAACAAATAACGGTATCGGTATGCATACCGGTACAACTATTTTTTAAATTTCGGTATCGGTAACGGTATCGGTATTTTTTTTTATTTCGGTATCGGTATTACCGGTACATACCGTTACCGAGTTTATAATACCGGTATACCGATATAACTGCTAAATTTGTTAATTCAGACAGTGAACATAGCAAAAAATCTTATTTTTTTGTTAAATTACTTCGAAAAGGGAGTATTTTGACATTAACATAAAAAGTATTTAAACTTATATGTTTCTATATACGTTTTTAGTAATAGTAATATCAATACATTGTAAGCCTTCATGGCCATTATAAAATGTATTGTAAGGAGAAAATATAACTATGTAAGTATTTACAAGGATGAATAAGCATCATATAAACAAGTTTAATATATGAAGATAAATTATTTGATATAAATTTATTATGATTAGGTTTGGCTCCCCAGCCATATGAGTATTGAAGGAAAAGTATGGATAAAAAAGGGTTGTTACAAAAACAAAGATTACCTATAGCCATATTATATTTTTATTAAAAAATAATTTGTTAAAAAAGTAAAATAAGAAAACTGCAGTTGAAACTTTGAATATATAAAGTACTCATTTTGGTTAATTAAACAAAATAATAAAAATAAATACATACAGTGTATGTATTATTTATATTACACATGAAGTACATGTAGAATTGTATGCACTTAGTAAAATTCGAAAATTCGTATTCGAATTCTCGAATATTCGTCCGTTTTTAGATATATTCGTAGTCGTCAAATTCAGACGAAACGAATATTTCAATATTTCAATTCAAATTTTTTGTAATTTTTTTTTGGAATTGCCAGGAGCTCAAAAGCAAATTCTATTTGTTATTACTTTCTACCTAAGAAAGACTTTTCAGCCGAAAATATTTATTGGCAAATGTTATGTTTAATGTTACAAATTATATCCCTTATTCATAATAAGTTTCATTTTCTAAATCTAACAACGTTTGCCTTCTCCAGTGGAAAAAGGTTGGTGAAAATTTAAATTTTTTTACACTTTTTCTCGAATATTTCCTAAACTATAAGCGAAAACCCATAAATGTTGCACACTTTTTTTTAGCTTTTGGATAGAAAAAAATCCACTTTCAAAAATCTTTTTTATCTGATCAAAAAACATGAGCTTGGCATCGATTTTAATTATTCATTAACTAAAAGTTTACCCAATTTGGTGCTTTGTGACTCCGTACCTTTTAAGGATATATAGCCTAAATTCCAGACTTGAGCTCTGTAACACCTCCTTAAATTCTGTATAAAATTTCATAAAAAATCGGACAGCTAGTTTAAAAACTGCAGAATTATTTCAAATTAAAAAAGAAAGCGTCGGATCGAGCTAAAAAATTAAGACCGCATTTATGGCAGCAAACCTCATATTTTAGACAGCGCACATATGTAGTATATCAATTAAAGAAAAAAATCTTTAATGTGCACACATAAAAAAGCACTCTTCAAAACTTTAAATCTCCGCATTACCTTGTGTATCTGGAACAACCAATATACTAATTTTCACGATTTCATATAAATAAGTTATTTATTTAAAAAGTTATTATTTAAAATAACTGTCCTTGTAAGGGCTTTGCTCTTTTGACCAATTTAGAACATTTATATGTCTAGAGATACGTTTTTCGTTCCTAAAGGCATTAAGGAGCTCATGAAGCTCGTTAGTATTTCGCACTGGTGATGATTATGATATGATTGCACTTTCCGTTTGGTTAAAAAAAAAATAGTGCTGCATAAGAATGTGTAAAGGCGAAAAAACATGTTTATATAAGAAAGTTAATTGAAATATATTTTTGAAATTTTATTTTTAGTGGGAATCGGTATACCGGTACATACCGGTATAGAAATAAACGGTATTCCTGATACCGGTATTTTCTAACCGAAATGTGTTTCGGTATCGGTATCGATACCGGTATCTAATTATAGCGGTATTTGAATCGGTATCGGTATTTTTACGATACCGTTTGCCAACCTTGGTTTTTTCACATAAAATAAAATTGAAACAAAGAGTTTACTGGAACAGTGAAACTAAATTTTATTTCAAAACACACGTGGGTTTGAAAATTTTTTGGGTATAATTTTTTCTGTGAAGAAAAAGCCGCTAATAAACATTACTTAGGAACGGAAATTAGTCAATTACAACAAAATTAAATAATTTTGTCAAAACAGCAGCTTAAAAAACTTGATGAAAAAATTGAGATTAATAATAAGACACTTCAATATGTGATATCTCGTAAGGAAATGTCATTAAAAATGTATTTCGATGAAAAAATTACAGAATTACAAAAAAAATATTTTTACAAATAAAGGAATTGGCAGAAAAACATATGGATTAGGGAATATTGCTTTAAATTCAATAATTGAAAAAAGGATATCTCAAGCAAAGTAACTCCAGCAAAAAAGGAAATTAAAGTTAAATATTAATATAAAATTATTTTTAGTCAGATAATAAAATATAGTAAAATAAAATATTTAATACATATGTATATTATATATATTTTTACTAATATTTAAAGGTGTTTATTTCATTGACAAAAGTAAATATTTTAATTACACTCATGTATCCAGTACCCATGTTCTGAAGATTTGGTGAGAACTTTTCGTGTCAGAAAGATGTAAAACAAAATATTCCATCGTTTTTCGAAAAGGGAGAAAAAAGTGTGTCTGTAAAGGCTTCATTAGTCTTTACTTTATGTTGATGTTCTGCTTTTAAATTTGAATACTTACTTTTTTTTGGTAACTTATCAGCTGTTTCTGACAAGAAGGGTCACAGTTTTCCACTAAGGCGATGAGGTTTGCATCGTCCATTGCTAAATTTAATATAATTTGGTTTTTTCTTTTATAAATATTTTTTTTTAATCTCTAAAAACATAATCACAACTTATTTCAAAATATTTTTATTTAATTTATGCTGTCACCGTGTAGTACTTAACAATTTTTTTGATTTTCACAGTTTGAACTGAAACGGAACAGAACGAAACAGAAAAACTAACGACTTGTATTATATTTCTATAAGCAAAAAAGAGTCAGCTGATTCGTAACAGAACAGAAAGTAAAAACTAATTCTGACTTTACTCATGTCGAAAAATATCATCATATCATAACGTCATTACGTTAGAAATGTTATAATATACAACTCAAAGCCAATTTAAACTCGCAGACTTTGTGAACGCTTATCAAAAATGTCTTTGACGGTGACCAAAATTCACTAAAAATCGAAAACTTTCAACTACGGCAGCGAAACTACAATCGTCGGCTATATTAAATATTGTATAGTGCGACTTTGATGATTGTTGTTTACAAAATTGTTGAAAAGAATAAATAAGACATGTTGTTAAAATAATTTAACAATGAAAGTAATAATTCAGAGCAACATGTTTCCTTTTTTGCTTTTTTGTGTTATTATTCATTGCACTTTTGCATTTAAAACATGTTTTTTTTTGGTAAAATTGTGTATTTGACAGTACAAAACTGAAACTTTTCTCACGAAAATGAGTAATTTCCTAACATGACAGCTATCACTCGCCAGAAGAAGTTACAGATGCAGGTTAGTGAGAAAAAAACTGTTTGTTTCAATTTATGACATTATTGTTTCATTTAACATGTTTCAAGTGAAAAATTTCTCATAACGAGAGTTAAAGAACATGGGTACAGCATTTCGGTATCTAACTTTATAGCAAACAGTGCGCCAGAATTAATATGGTTATATGGTTTTGTTTCTGTTTTCTAATCCCATTGCTTTAATATTTTCTCTTATCAGTAAATGTGTCAAGCTTAATTTTTTATTTACACTTACATGTCAGTTCTCGTGGTACCTTCATAGCGAACAGTCGATTAGCGGAATTTTTTCTTACATACCAAACAAACAAAAAATTATAAAAAAAAATATTCGTAGTACATATTATTCGTAATAGGTACATACGGACTTTAATAAATAAGCTTTATTGCTTTGATAATATTTTTTACATAGTGGAAATAACAAATACAAAAAAACCAGAAACACAAAAAAAAAAATAAACAGTGACATTGAGGAATACTCTATACGAGTACCTCAAAAACAGACAAACAATCATAAATAACAAAAACAAAAAACCGTAAGCAAAAATACACAAAAAGTGCCCTTGAGGAATACTCTATATGAGTGCCTCAAATACAAAAAATTATGAAGTGAGTTCTAACGGCAGAAATGCCTATTTTACTCTGAGTTCTGGAGCTCTTAATGAAAAATTTAAATAATAAATCTAATGAAAGTGTTTTTTTAACGGCAAATCCAATTTTTCGTCAGCGGTCAACTTCGCTTTGTCTAATGCCAAATAGTAGTGATTCATTAACATTACAATTGCATAGTACTTCTTCATATAAGTCAGTAATATCATCCCCTTCAGGCTCGTATTCGTCACTTAATAAAGTTATCACTAAAGATAACAGTATTTCAAAACCCAAGGTGCAAGTCGGTATGGACAGATATATAACCATGGTAAAGCGTGGGCGAAGCCCGTATTCTTCAAAAATTTCATCCGCTCCAAAGATGTCTAGGGATAACAGCGCATCCTCAACTAATCGCCAAAACCGTTTTTAAATTTTGCAAGATGAGAACGACAGACCCGATGTATCCTCGAATAAAACATCCAAGCCGCCACCAATCTACTTGACAGAGAAAAATTCAAATGCCCTTGTTAAAAAATTTATTTCGGTCATTGGTGAAAATAAATTCCACATTGTCCCAATAGAACGTGGCAACATCGATGAAACGAAAATTCAAATTTATAACGAAAAGGATTTCCGCAAAATGGATTCTGAATTTGAAACAAATAAAACAAGCTTCTACACATACCAGCTTAAGAGCGCTAAAGGCCTCCAGATCGTATTGAAGGGCATAGATTCTTATGTTGTCCTTGAAGAAATAAAAGATGCACTCGTCCTCCAGGGATTTAAGGTAAAGAATGTATTTAACATAATGAACAGAGAAAAGGTACCCCAACCCCTATTTCGTGTTGAACTGGAGCCGAATGATATACAGTTGGAAAAAAACGAGACTCGTCTTATTTATAGCTATGATGTCTTCAATTTGGAGGTCAAACAAGAAGTAACTTTATTTTCATATTTCTTTTACATTAATTCAATTGCTTATAACTAAGTGACATATCTTAACTAGTATAATTACTTTCACTACTTAAATGTAGGTGTATGTAATGATAGCACATCACAATTAGATGGTGCTATTCCACAACTCCCACCTTAAGCTTAATAATACTTTTAAAATTCATTGTTATACAGAGAAACAAATGCCTTATATGAGGTTAATATAACTTTATTTAGACTAAGATAACAAGAGTATATCTGTATTGGTAATGAAGTGTTATTAGAATAAAAGACAAAGTTATAATTATTCTTTGTAATTTTTACGTTGCAAAGGCCTCAATTCACGAGGTTTAATATTAAGTTGTTTCGGAGAAACACTATTCTGTACCACACCCTCCTCCAATGAAGAGGCGTTAGATTCTGTTACCATTTCATTTATCGTACTACTTGGTTCTGCTTGTTCGCTACTTTTAGTTTCTTCCTTATTTCTACCACGAATCATTTGATTTATGTGCCTTTTTATTATTCTGTTATTGCGCCCTAGGATTGAGGGCCAATACGTTTTTCGATCTTGGCTTCTTGCCACGAAGTTTTATTTGGATTGGAATAGTCTCGCACGAAAACGTTTTTACCGGGTTTGAATGCCACACTACGTTTTCCTTTATAATTTTTAATGTTAACTAATTTACTTTCAATGATTTTATTTTTTACTAACGGCGGACAAAGCATACTAAAACGAGTTTTAATCTCCCTTCCCAGTAATAATTTTGCAGGAGATTCTCCAGTAGTGCAATGCTTGGTTGTTCTGTAGTCAAATAGGAACGTGTTTATGATATTATCAATATTTTCACCGTCTCTCAAGTTCGCTAAAATTGACTTTTTAAAACTTTTTACAAAATTTTCGGCTTGAAAGTTGGTCGCCGGATGTCCTGGTGCCGTTGAAATGTGTTTTATATTATTGCATTTTAAAAATCTTTTAAATTCTTCAGATGTAAATTGTCGACATTTGTCGCTAACTACCGTGTCAATAAAACCAAACCTTCCAAATAAGTCACGTAACTTATTGATACTAAAACTAGTCGTTATATATTTTGTTTTGAAAACTTCTACCCATTTAGAAAAAGAGTCTATTATAATAAAGAAAACAAAAATCTTTAATAGGTCCCGCAAAGTATACATGAAGTCTAGACCAAGGTGAATTTGTAGGCACCCAAGGTATTAAAGGACTCTTCTCTGGACTTGGTTGACTTAGTTTACAGGAAAGGCAATTAGAAATCATATTTTCAATATCCTGATCCATCTTAGGCCACCACACATAAGAACGAGCCAATGCTTTAGTTTTTACTATCCCGAAATGGGAATAGTGTAATTGAGCTAAAACCTGGCTACGCAGTTTTGACGGTATTACGACTCTAAAACCCCATAAAATGCAGTCGTATTCCACAGAAAGCTCATTTTTACGAGAAATAAATGGAGAGTACTCTTCTTTTTTAAAAAAATCAAATCCTGCCTTGTACTACTTCTTTCAATTTTGCCAATAGCGCATCACGTTTCGTTTCCTTGGTAATATCTCTAAAATTTAAATTGAGTTTATTATTACTGCTTATGTAGTTAACAAAAGTAAAATCATTGCCCACTTCATCAACTATTTGTTGTGGAAGTCTTGACAAGTGATCTGCTGAATTTTCAGCACCTTTGATATACTTCATATTGTAATCAAAACCAGATAAAATGAATGCCCATCTTTGCATCCGAGCCGCGGCCATTACTGGCAATCCTTTGTTTTCACCGAAAATTGCTAAAAGTGGCTTGTGATCATATTCCAGAATAAACTTGATACCTATCAAGTATTGTTTCAATTTGGTTAGACTGAAAACAATCGCCAAGGCTTCTTTTTGTATGGTGCTATAATTTCTTTCCGATTTTGTTAACGCTCTTGAAACAAAAGTTATGGGCTTTTTTGAACCATCTGCCCATACATGCAACAGAATACCAGCGACTGCATTATTGGACGCATCAGTGGTCAACACAATAGGTAACTTAGGGTTAAAATAAACCAATACTTTGTCAGATGTAACCTCCCTTTTTAAAGACTCGAACGAATCGTGACACCTTTTTGACCATCTAAATGGGACGTCCTTTCTGAGAAGCTCGTAGAGAGGCGACATTTTGCTTGCAAAATTGGAGATGAATTTTGAGTAGTAGTTGAGCATGCCAACAAACGCCTTAACTTCCGAAATATTTTTAGGAATAGGTGCTTCTAATACTGACGAAATTCGGTCTTTGCTCAAACTCAAACCATTCTGATCAATATTAAAGCCCAAATAGGATACCTTACCTTTGAAAAATTCACACTTACTTGCATTAAGCCGTAATTCCACTGAATCTAACTTAGATAACACTAGTTTGATAGTTTTGACGTGATCACTAAGGTTTTGACCTGTGATGATAATATCATCCACATAATTTGTTACATTTGGAATCCCACGCAAAACATTTTCAATCGTTTTCTGAAAAATGGCTGTGGCTGGCTTTACCCCAAATGGTAAGCGAGTCATTTTAAAAACTCCTAGGTGCGTGCTCCAAGCACACAACATTTGTGAATCTTCATAAAAAAAACAAGTTGGTTATATGCATTTGAAAGGTCTAGCTTTGTATATAGTTCTCCCCGCAGTGAAGCAAACATTTCTTCAATTAACGGTAGGGGATACCTTACATCTTCTAAAAATTTGTTTATGGTGGATTTATAATCACCACATAAACGAGTTTTTCCATTAGGCTTTAAAATGGGAACTAAAGGCGTACCCCACTCCGCGTTATCTACTGGTTCTAGAACCCCTTTTTCTACTAAGTCCCGCAATTGAAACTCAATTTCAGAACGCCAAGCCAACGGCACAGGCCGTGGCTTACAAAATATAGGTTTCACATTATCAACTAAATTTAATTTCAGTTTAAAATTTGTAAACGCACTAATAATCCCAAAATTATATTTTACTTATTCAGTAAAATATTTTTTTAATAAAATACATTGAAATTGATTATTGAGGGGTTTAGCTGGATCCTATGCGCATTTCACTGTTGCTAATGCAGATCATCAGGGAACCTTTACCCAAAGTTTCTTAGAACAACTAGAGTCATTATGTTATAAACTTTCATTTAAATAAATGAGAAGCTCAACAACAAATAACAAAGTTGAAACAAGAACTCAATAATCAATTTCAATGTATTTTATTAAAAAAATATTTTACTGAATAAGTAAAATATAATTTTGGGATTATTAGTGCGTTTACAAATTTTAAACTTAAATTGTAAAAATTCCCATAAAAACACTAATTATAAATTTAATTTCACCGCCCTACCTGTGCAACGACCCAAGTCATTTTTAAATACATTTGAAAAACGTTTTTGTATGCATTGTATACAGTCTTTTAAGTTGCTAACCTCATTTATATTAGAAATACCAATTCCGAACAAAACCATGAAATCACGTCCAAGAAGCGACGGACCACACGTGTTGGTAACAACAAAACGTAACTTTTTACTTTGACTGTGATATTGTACAAGTGCGAAAAACTCACCTAGCACCTTAATTGTGTTTCCACCATATGCACAAATTTTATCTTTACAAGGTTTCAAACTCTTTTTTTGAAATATTTCAAAAAATGTTTCTCCTGACATTAACGAACAGGCGGCACCAGTGTCCAAAATAAAATCCATTTCTTTTCCATTTACTTTGACCGATAGTGTATTTTTATCCGAAATACTGTAAACAGAAAAGCTTGAATCATTACTACATTCTTTATCATAAAAATTATTTAAAGTGTTTATTTTTGATACTTCAACCCTGTTAATATGATTATTGTTGCATACAGTAGCAAGATGGCCAACCTTTTGACACTTGTTACATTTACTGCTTTTGTATTTGCACTTCTCACTAACATGATTTTTCCAGCCGCAATGTGAACATTTCTTTTTTGCTTTATATCCGCCATTCTGTTGCTGTTTGTTGTTTTTGCTGTTAGATGCTGTTTCGTCTTTGTTGTTCAAATTTTTGGATCTACTTGGAATTTTCTTCAACTAGTTAATTTCACCTTCCATATTTTCTTTTGCATATATTTTTGCTTCTATCGTTAGCGCTTTTTTGTATGCAGCTTCCAGAGTCAAACTCTCATCTTCTTCACACAATGTTTCATAAATTTTTCCATCAAAACCTGTCACAAATTTATTTAGCAAGAATTGCTGCAGTTGTGCTCCAAATTTGCACTCCATTGCAAGTTTTTTTATTATTGCGTACCACACAGCTGTCGACTCACTTTCCTTCTTCTTGACATCAAAAAAATTTCGCCTTTCACGAAAAACTATCACCGGCGGTGAATAATGTTGTTTTAATATTTTGCACAAGTCGTCATACTCTTTTTTTATTGGCAAATCTGGAAAACACAACTCTCTAATAAGAAATACGCATCAAGGCCCACTGCTTTTAATAACGTTGACACTTTTATTCTGTCCTCTTCAATCGCCGCCTCCACAAAATGGGAATCTAATACTTCTTGCCAATTGCACCATTTATCGATATTGGGTCGAAACTCCCTTATGCCAGTTTCCATAGACGTGGCAAACATGCTCTCATTGTGAGCTATCGTAATGTTTTTTTCCTCCACTGGCATTTTTCTTAAATTCGTAAGTATATTTTTATATATATATATATATTTTTTTTTTTTTAATTCAAATTGTTCCTTTGACAAATAAAACCAATAGTTCCAACAACAACTGAATTTTGTTTTTTAGAAATTTATATTATAAATTTCAGTTACACACGATCAATACCGGTTCTTTTTTTTTAAACAGTTTTTGTACTTTTTTTATATAATTTTTATCCTCGTCGCCACTATGATGTCTTCAATTTGGAGGTCAAACAAGAAGTAACTTTATTTTTATATTTCTTTTACATTAATTCAATTGCTTATAACTAAGTGACATATCTTAACTAGTATAATTGCTTTCGCTACTTAAATGTAGGTGTATGTAATGATAGCACATCACAATTAGATGGCGCTATTCCACAATACCTTTTATACAGAAAAATCACAGTTGAAGAGCCACATAAGCGTGCAGGTCCCGTGCAGTGTAATAATTGCCAAGAATATGGCCATACAAAAGCTTACTGCAATTTACCTACAATGTGTGTTATCTGAGGTGAATTGCACGGTACTGCAAGTTGTAACAAACCAAAAGATCAAGCGGAAAAAATGCAGTAATTGTGGAGGTAATCACACCGCTAACTACAGAGAATGTCCTGTGTACTCTTTCGTCAAGCAGGCTATGGTGCAAAAACCTAAATTAGCTCCAGCTCAACCATTACACGCGTACTCCGCCACTTTTACTCAAGTGAGCCAACCAGTTACTTCACGTGTATCGTATGCCAATGCTGCTAAGGCTAGTTCTATTCCCACACAAAATGTTTCACCGCCAAATAATTCAACGAATGCAAATTCAAGCTTTAACTTTAGTGGCCTGGAAGCTACTATTGAGAATCTGGTGGTAACTATAACCAACTTTACAACAAATATGACTACCATGATGCAAGAAATGCTGAGAATGCAGAATACTCTGCTTCAAGCATTAATTAACAAGCCATGAACACGATAAAAATATGTTTCTGGAACGCAAACGGCATTCGCCAACATAAAAATGAACTTGAGCACTTCCTTACGGAAAAATATATTAATATATAGTTGGTCTCTGAGACTCATTTGACTTATAGAAGCCTCTTTAAAATGAATGGCTACACTTTATATGATACAAAGGAGCCTAGAGGGAGAGCATGCGGTGGATCAGCAATTCTAATAAAGTCAAGACTTAAGCGCTATATTCTTGGCAACATTTGTGAAGAACATCTACTAGCAACAAATATCTGCATTGAAAATTTTTGTACAAATTTCGTGATATCTTCAATTTACTCCCCTCCCAGATTTTCAATTACTGAGGACCAATACGAGAAATTCTACAAATCTCTTATACCTTGTTTCGTAGCAGCTGGCGACTACAATGCTAACCATACGTTCTGGGGTTCGTGTCTTATTACGCCTAGAGGTAGGGCGTTGTTCAACACAATTTCAAAAATTAGCTTGGATGTTCTTTCGAGGGGGGAGCCTATTACTGGCCTACTGACGTACGAAAAATTCCAGATGTTATAGATTTTGGCGTCATAAAAAGTATTTCTAGGGAATTAATTCACGTTGAAGCTTCCCTAGATCTCTCGTCCGATCACTCTCCCACGATCGTTACAATCTGTAGCACACTGAGAAGCGCTTTACCTCACCCATATGTCAAGATGATAAATCGTGTTAATTGGCTGGGATTCAAAAAATATCTTAGTAGTCATTGCACAGAAAATATTACGCTAAGAACAACCAATGATATTGAATCGAACATTGCAAATCTTAACGAGAATATTAAACAAGCTTCTGAACATGCCACTGCCTCCCATTCGCATACTGGGTTCAATAAAATTTATTCTACAGACGTTGAGATGTTCGTGTGAAAAAAAGAAGAGCTAGAAGGGAATGGCAACAGCACAGATCACCTCAACACAAAATCAGATTTAAAGAGTGCACTAAACGACTCCAAGAGTTGCTTGCATCTGAAAAAACTGCATCTTTCAAAAATTATCTGGAAGGTCTTGATGTCACACCAGCATCTAATTACTCTTTGTGGCGCGCTGCTAAAAAGTTTAAAACACCCGTTCAGTTTAAGCCACCTCTGCGCACATCTACCGGAGGTTGGGCAAGAAGCGATACTGAAAAAGGTAACACATTTGCTGCGCATTTAAAATCCGTATTTACAACAAATACATGTACCGGTGTGGCTGATTTGCCAAGTGTAGTTGCTCTACCCCCTCGACCCTTAAATTTTACGATGTGTGATGTACAAAAACTAATTGCTGAGCTCAACCCGAAAAAAGCTCCCGGTATGTATGGAATTAGTAACCAGATGCTGATTAAGTTACCTCGTACTGCAATTAGAATCCTGTTATTCATTTTTAATGCCATTTTACGACTGGAGTATTATCCAGCCTGCTGGAAGTTTACCAAGGTTAAAATGGTTCCAAAGCCAGGTAAAGATCTTACCAAGGCTGAGTCATATAGGCCAATAAGCTACTCATGACAAAATTGTCTTCAATTTTAACTGATAATGGGTGCATCCCGGACCATCAATTTGGTTTTAGAAGTCATCATAGCACCAGTGAGCAAACACATAGATTGGTTCAATTTATCAGAAAAACATTTGAGGAAAAGAAGTGTTGTTCTGCCCTGTTTATTGATGTTTCTCAGGCATTTGATAAAGTGTGGCGTGAAGCCCTGATTTTGAAATTGAAGACATACTTACCAATAAACATTCTAAATCTTTCGGAAAGTTACATTCTTGCACGAAAATTTACAGTTGTGGAAGGACACTTTATGAGTATGCCTGAAACTATCTTATCCGGTGTGCCACAGGGGAGTATACTGGGGCCATTTTTATAGTTGATTTATACTTGTGATATGCCTGTGAGCAGTAGTATCCACACTTCTACATTTTCCGACGATACCGCCTTCCGTAGTATGCACGAAAACCCTGATGAGGCATCCCGAAAACTCCAGGAACACTTTAGCCAGATGGAACTATGGTTAAACTTATGGAGAATTAAGGTAAATGAACAAAAGTGTTTCCATATAACATTTACTTTACGAAGAGATACTTGTTCCCCCATTTGGATTAATAATCAAGTTGTTCCTCAACATTCACATGTGAAATATCTTGGTATACACCTCGATCGACGGCTTACATGGAAACATCACATTGATTATAAGTTAACTCAAATGAAACTAAAATTAACTCAGGTACATTGGCTGATTGGCAAAAATTCAACACTCAGCCTAGACTGCAAACTTTTAGTATACAAGTCGCTTTTAAAGCCAATATGGTGCTACGGTATCCAGTTATGGGGCACTGCTTCTGCTTCCAATGTAGAGAGAATTCAACGAAGACAAAACAAAATTTTAAGGTTAATAACATCTGCTCCATGGTACATTAAGAATACAAATATACATCGTGATTTAAATATGCCACTAGTGACTGAAGAAATTGCAAAATACGCAGGCAAATATCTAACAAAACTCGAGTCACATCCTAATCCGCTTGCTCGTAATATTTTGAACTTTACTGGACACATCCGTTTAAAAAATAGAGATACAAGGGCTCTAATACTAAACACTCCGAATGAAGTTGCTTGAAAAATTTTTTTTTTTGCTTATCACTACTTATGTATTATTTACAACTATCACTTAGTTATGTCTGGCATTGGTCGGGCCTATTAATTATATGTTAGAATTAAGATTTGAATACTTATTGTTAGTTC
>LR999965.1:69617307-69708186 GCA_905220375.1 Tachina fera | reverse complement strand
TTGAGAGTTCTGAAAATTCCACAGAAGATTGAGTGAAGAGACGTTATAATTCTGCATCAGCGCCTATAAAGTTGGTACCGCAATCATTATTTAGCTCAGAACAAATTCCGCGGCGAGCCACAAATCTTTTGAAGGCTGCAAGAAACCCATCAACTGAAGTATGAAGCTACTTCGAGATGTACGGCAATATAGCAATATAGTACAATATAGCCTTTATATTGCTTGGCTCCACAACCACGCCACGTTTAAATGGACAATGGACCGCCATAATCAACACCAGAGTGCAGAAACGGCCTTCCAGGAGTTATTCGATTGGCTGGAAGCTGACCCATAAGCTGTCGAGCCGTTTCTGCTCTGATTCTTGCACAGCGGTCACATCGGCAGTTATATGCTTTGATCGACGAACGGCCTCCTAGTATCCAATAATATAAGCACATGACATGAGTGCCACCATAAAGTCTTCTCATGAGCTTCCGCATTATAAGGTAAGTAATTGCCGATTTGGATGGAAAAAGGTTGGGGGTGTATTGCGTCTGCATCAATTAATGCATTACGTAGCCGCTCGCCAACACGAAGTAAAGCGGCCCATACACTACAACAGCATGCACGCACAATCAAGCGATTGAGCATTCATGCTCGAAGCACACATTATACCAACAAGCTGGTACAATATTAATTTTTTACAAAATTGCGGTAAGGGTGGTTATGAATAGTGACACAGTTTTTGCTACAATTTATTTATTTTTTTCAGTCTATGGACAAAAAATTCTTACAGTTACTATTAGTATGTTGTTAAAATTAGCAGCTATGTATAACTAAAGAGTAAAAATTCTCTTTTCCATTGAAAAAAATTATATTTCAATAAATTATATTTTTTAAATGCATGTTTACTCCATGAAAACTTTGCTCAACTGAGCTAATTTCACCATATACTACACCAGCAAGCTTGTACCATCAGCAAAATATCAAACTCTATTTGACATCACTACAGCAACACGTACAATCACACAAAATGCCCATACACGACCCAACCGCTGGCACAAACACTTGATTGCGCATGCATGCTGTTGTAGTGTATGGGCCGCTTAAGCCTAATGAGTCAATGAATGGTGTAAATTTGCTGAGAGAATGAGAGTTTGGCAAATTTTACCCTCCTTGAAGATCCTTTATTTCGGCCTGAAAAAACGAGTTTTGAGTTAGCTTAATCCAAAGCGTACGCTCACAGTCTTATTCTGTTGGACTAGATGGTTGCTGAAAAATAGATTTGTTCTCGTTTTTTGAACAAAATCAACGGCAGATAGGAGTAACTCTAAGCAGACGAGTTAACCAAGTGCTGAACTGAACATTCCTGGAATGTGATGCCATTTCGCGTGGGGTAAAACATCCTGAATTTTTTGAACACGATTGGAAACGTAATCCTTTCAGCGGGAGGCATGTAAGTGAAACTGAAGAGTCGGACAATAGGTGCGTCGAAAAATTTTTGTGATTTAAAATTGTCCTTAAATGAGCTACTCTTTTTGTAAGAATTATTGCGGCATTGTGTTCAAGACGAGGAATGGACATCCCCTTTATTGGAGCCACTTTTGTTTTTGATTCAATGAGTTGAACAGATACGTTGTTGAATTTAGTCATTATTCGTAAGTAAATGACGGCTGCCATTGCGTGCTCAGAGGCGCCTGAGAAACCATGGATCTCAAGACCAAGAGGTGTCGATGATGTGTCCACCCAACGAGGTATTGAGATGTTGTTGTTGCGTAAGTATGTATGTATATGTTGTGGAAAATATCTTAGCCTTTCTTTAAAATCCAATCACAAAATACACACAAAATTCAAATAAATTCTGGATTTACACTTACGGAAGACTATCAAACGCCGAATACGGCCATTGGACGTACTTTCGTGCACCATTCAAACTTGAAAAACCATATGTTGCGTGAGTTAGGTTTATGGAAATTATTTTTACATACATATTTTAATTTTTTATATTTTTATACCATTAATTTTTTTATATTTCAGTTAATATATTAATTGAATCTTTAAAAATTTTTAATTAGTTATTTAATTGAATCGTAAAAAATATTTCGATTAAGTTTTCATTTAAATCTTTAAAAATATTTCAATTAAATTTTACTTGAAACTTTAAAAAAGCATCAATTAAATTTTTAGTTATTGTAATATTTTTTTAATTAAAATAATTTAAATAAATTTCAATTAAAATGGATGAGTTAATACTACAATTTCCGTAATTGGTTGAAAACTAATGAATTTTTTAACTGAATCTTTGTATTTTTTAATTGAATCTTGTTTTAAATTTTTTTTGTGTATGTTTGTACTTATGTATGATCTCATGTAAGAATGTTGTACTTATGTAAATGTTAGTACTCTCTAGCATGATCGATCATGTTTCTCTTTTTACGTTATTACTATGCAAAACCTATCTATTGAAAATGGGCTGCTTGTGGATGCAGTATTATATTGGACAACATTAAATTGTATGCTTATATACGTACTTATGTACATACTTACAAATAAATATACTGTAATCAAATTCAAATTTTTGTTCAGTGTTTTGATAGAGTTTTGTAAAACACACTAATTTTTAAATGTAAACCAATTATGAACATACATACCTATGAAGAAATAAATAAGAATTTTAATAAAAACTAAATAATCTATAATATAAATTGCGTGAGCTTCTCATTTCTTTAAATGAAAGTTTATAACATAATAACTCTAGTTGTTCTAAGAAACTTTGGGTAAATGTTCCCTGATGATCTGCATTAGCAACAGTGAAATGCACATAGGATCCAGCTAAATCTCTCAATAATCAATTTCAATGTATTTTTAATAAAAAATTATTTTACTGAATAAGCAAAATACTAATTTGGGATTATTAGGGCGTTAATAAATGTTAAACTTAAATTTTAACAATTCCCAATAAAAAAAACCACAAACTAAAGAAAGTGTTTAGTTTTTTCACACGAAAAAAGGAAACAAAACTTAATCGCTATTTAAGAAGAAAATTAGTTTTTTCTTTAGGAATTAAATAATTTAAAAGTACTTTTAAATTCAGTCTCATATACATACGATAATCTTAATATAAAATTTTAGAATGAAGGTTTCACAATTCTATCTTATACATACATATTTCTAAGATTCCAACAAAGGTTTTATATGAAAAAAGGTTTTATAGAACTATACTAACTATATCAGAGTTTAAGATAAAAGCTCCTTTTATTCAATATCAGGCAAATTAAATAAAAAATTTAATTTTAAACAGCAAGCAAAGACATCAGCTTACGGCATTCTTGTTCATGATCTTATAATAGATTATATACATATCAAAGGACAAATTCTAAAAGTTTTATAAAATTAAGCAATACAGAAAATAGCATACATTTTTTACACGAGTAAGGTTTCAAAAGTAAATCAAATCGTCGCAAAAGAAGTAGCGATTGTTTCCATCAAATATGAATATAACAATTTCATTATAAAACTGCCTTTAGATTTTAAATTTTTATCAAATAAAAAAGTAAAAAGTAGCGACCTGGCTAACAAAAAAACTATTATCGCCTAAGCTGGAGGTGCTGGATCAGTTTCATTTAAAAATATTTGTAAATTTTTACAAAGGCGATGAAAAAACACGATTGTTAGAAAAAATGTTACACTACGAACATTTATAACGTTGATGCAGCCTATATCAACTTTAAGAAAATATATATTAAATATAGGAAATATTTCTATTATAGTTACTTTTACTTTAGAGTATGTATCTTAAGGAATTCAGTTTTACTTCAAACAGAATATCTTCACAAACTTTTAAGTTAATACAGATAAGAAGTAGAAAAATGTTTTTTTTTTTAATTTCAAATAAAAAACAATTAAGATATTTCACGTCAGACCTCGGAGCCAAACACTAATTTGTATGTTCATACCTACATACATACATACATATGTACATACATGTGTAAAATCAATTTAAAGATATGTATGTACAGTTATTATCAAATTTGTTATCAATGCTCAAGTATTTAAAACCGTTCAGTCAAAGCACACGTCAATGATTATTATGGACAGAGAAACTCTATAAATTCCCATGATCGTACGAGTTCAGTTCAGACCACTTTCATAATTAAGGGCACATATATAGATATGTAATTTCTTTCTTAAATACCCTTCCATATCCACCACCTAAAAATAATATTACAAAAAAACCTAATGCAACGTTTTCTGTATGCACACTCTTACTTAAAAAATATTGCACTCTAAAACCATAAAACCGCTGCAACCACTTGACAAAGCAAAAACTAATCACATTTCAATTTAAAATTAAAACAAAAACATGCGTATAATGCTTGCATGCAAACATAATAAACTACGAGTATGTACATCGACGAACCGACATCTAGCCATTCTTATCTCACACTTATGCTCACACAACAAAACATCATCATCATATACATATCCATGTACAAACCATCGATTACCCTCGTCACTTCACACCATTGACAACAAAACAAAACAACATCATCTCGTGCATATCTATGTACAAACCATCGGTTGTGATGGCGAAATTAAAGTTATGGGAGAAAAGCTAACGTTTACCACCATGTTCGTAGACTTATGCAAATATATTTTTAATCATAACACGATAATTGTGTGAGTGACACTATTGTAGTCACGTACTCATCTCTGCCCAAATTTTATTTCATATTAACTTTCGGAGACATTCTACCAGTTATATGGTTATTGGAAGTTGAGAAATAACAAATGAGAAACTGAGCGAATGTGAGATTTAAAGGTTTCCACTAAAGCTTTTAATAATACTCCAACTTATACATTTTTTTTTGTAGTTTGTCATCTATAACATTTAAAAATTACTTAAATTAATTACTCACTTATTTTATGTCGGAAGGTGACATAATGAAAGCGCATTAAGTAAAGTAAAAGAAAAAACACCAAAACGAAGTATAACTTAAAAACGTGCCATTCAAGTAAACGTCAATATAACCCAAAAGAAGAAATAAAAATAAAATAAAAGCACATCATTTATAGATTATTAGTAATTTGTCCTTGGTTTTATTCTGATAATTAAACAAGTTGACATCCATACTCATTTGGGAGATCTACCATGGAGGATGGCATAAAAGAAGTTCCCCACGTGACTTCCAAACGTGTGACTTTTGCTCACACCACAAAATATTAGATAATAGTGTGGGGACACAGTTGAGATCCTTCAATAAAATCATATTTTTGAGAAATTGTAAGTGCAAATCAGATATACCAGAAGCAATCTATTTGATCATAATTATGATTTGTAGGAAGCATTTTATTAATATTTGTGGACGCCTCCTAAGAAGTGAATACGTGACATAGGAGACAACCCCGGATATCGTTTGGATTAGTTATCATTTTGATACAGCGCTCGGCCTACTACTGTAACTAGTTTTTTTGTGGGACTCTAACCTTAAACAATAACTTTTCGTACCGAATTAGTCAACCTAAGGGAGTACTTGCTTATAAAATAAGTTAGTACTTACCCGACTCACCAATTTAATATTGTTCTATAGCCCAGTAATAACCAACATCAGGCTGTAAGCTTCATCAAATTTCGACAGTAAAACTAGACTAATTTTAAGTACAAAATTAGTCATAACACCAATTAATTAAATTCTATAATTTATAGACCTGAGCTTAAAGTTACAATTACTGACGTAGTTTGATAATCTAGAATACTCCCCATTAACACTACCATTATCACAATCCCCTAAACTTAAATTTAAATTATTTAACAGTACTAGCCCGCATGTGACACCCTAAAAACTAATTCATACTTCTGATAGCAATACTAAATGCATCGTCAAACGTTTCAACCAGCGATTCATCAGGCCTGAGTGACATCGTGGGAGAAAACGAGCAACCTGTAAGTCAATTGATAATAAAAGATGAACACTATTATTTAAAAATATAAAAAAAACAAATATAAAACTAAACTTAAAACATAATTAAAATAAAAGTTCAACATAATTAAAAATAGTTGAATGTTTGGCAATAGTTATTTCAATCCAAGCACATAAACTTGTATTGACACTATTTTGTTTGCCGGGTTGTCCTTCAAGCACTTGAACTTGAAAAACGTAGTAAAGATCAATCAGTAAAACACTTTAAATGCCTTAAGAAGATTGACAAATTCTTTATTTTAATTCTTGCTTTTATACTAAATTAATTTAATAATAACAAGAATAAATTGCTTACTTTAACTTAATACTAAAATGCTTAAATTAATTTTATAATAAAATAAAATGCTTAATCAATTATTGGTCAACGAGTGAATTCTTATTGACCCATTTTTAATTGTTGTGTTTAAATTAGCTGTATTGGCATATTTGTTTTTAAGTGAATAATGGCAAGTTCAATGACATAAGTTTAATGTGGAAATCAAATGACCTACTTTTCATGTTAAGGTAAATTGCATTTTTGGCATGTTTAATAATAATATTAACAAATGACTTACAGTGACAAACAAAAGTGATTGTTGCTATTTATACATAAATTATATGTCATGGAATAATATGTTGAACTAAGTGTCAACATTCTCCCCCGCATTGACCAATGGTTGAGGGTGCTACTCGTGGTGGTGGAACTGGCTGAGGGGTTGTTTGGTTGAATTTGGAATTGCTGTTCTTTTGCTGTTTTAAATAAATGTTGATGATTACAATGGCTAATAGTATGGAGATTACAAGCGCAGAATAGCTGACTGCATGATGGTGAAGACTATTGGAATTGTGAGTGCTGGTATGTGAACAATGGTTGAGTCGTCTAGTTGCCTTTTCAGTGCGCTTAGTTGTTTTTGATGGATTTCAATCTGGTTATTGGTGGTATTGAATATTTTACTTATTTCTTGCGGTGTGGTAATATGATCTATGGGCCGCAATTGAGCATATGAGGTGTGTAGAGTATTCGATAAACCAAAGAGACCTTGGATTGTGATAAACGTGCCTTTGAGTTTGCAGCTCGCTTCAATCTCTATTATTCCTGTGCCGCTTATTATATATAGGGTATGTTCAGAACCTCAAACTGCTGATATTCTATCTAATTTTGTGGTGGTAGCGAAGATCCATTTATTTGGAAACTTTAGTTGTGTCCATGTGGAATTGCCTGCCAATCGAATGAGCTTGCATTTAGTTGTTTGTCGGCTGTTGAAAATATTGATTTCGCAGGAATCACTCCCCTCATTCTTCCTAAGTTTGAACTGTTTGTTATTGCATATAAATACCTCATCCTTAGGCGTCATACAGTTTGATATGTCATGGGTTGTGAATGGAATGTATTCGGCTCTATGGGGGTTTATGGCAAGAAATGATTCTTTTGGGTTAATTGATATTAAAGTATTGTCCCTTATGGTCGGTATTGGAATTATGTTAAAGAGTTCTAAAAATTGATGGTCGACTAAAGGTAACATTACTTCGAAAATGACTTCATTCTTTGTTACTGCTCCTTTGACCTTCATCAATTTGTATAGTTGGATCAAACTGTCGTCTTCGATTGGAAGTGTTCGGCGTGTTGGAAGGTGAGCCTTTATTACCCTTAACTCGTTTTTTAGTTGAGCTGGTGACAATAAAAGTGGACTAATTTTTCCATGGTGGGTATCAGTTAGTACATCAATAATCTCCCTTTCCACTCTTTGTAAGTTCATCGCTGTCAACGTCAACTGGTTGGCTAGAAGTGAGATTAATTGCATTTGATTGAATTGGTCAGCCTGCTTAGATATTGAATTCTCGTGCTCATTGATCTTGTCAATTATATCCGTTATTTGTTTTTGAGTGCTTTGTTGGTCTTGCTTGATGATGTTGATGGTTGAGTCAATAATAGATGTTTGATTTTTAAGCAGTTGAAACAAGTAATCTGATTCTTCCTTAGCATTCTTGATGGTGTTTGACATTTCATGTGCATAATCGGAATCAAGAACGCCAAACAAAGATCGTGCAACATTTCCAATAATGTTGAAGGCTCCCCTTTTTACTCTACTGCTGGAAAATAGCTCCTTCTCTTGAATCAATTCGATTTTTATTTGATTGAAGTTGGTTGCCAAAATGTTGCAAATTAGTTGATGTTTAATGGTAGAACATAGCTGTTGTAGGGTCGTTATTCCTGACTGGAAGGCCTGCAACTCGGACGTAAATGGTGCTAAGTCGTAGTATATCATTAGTCTCCATTCAGCTGTCACTAGTTTATCATTTCCAATTCCCTCAAAATATAGTCCTGGGTTATCATGAAGGTTGGTTATTTTGACATTGCTACTCATTGCTACTGGAATTAAAAACATTGTTGCTATTATAGTAAGTAGCATTGAAGTGGAGATACTCCTAGTTTTTTTTTTGATGGTGGACTCTCTGTTTCATCAACTGACGGTGGACACTCAACTGTTATCGGGCGAGTGAGATTGGTTACTTCGTTTGTTGGTAGTTCTTCCTGTTGCAGTAGCGGAGCTAATCTATGAATAGGTCTTTTCTTTATTCCGGAGGCTGTTTTTATATCTGCCACTCTGACCTTGCCATCAGTTCCCTTATACGTTTTCAGGATTCTACCCAGTGGCCATTCCATTACGGGCAGATTGTCCTCCTTTACTATGACTAGCCTTCCTTCTTCCACATTTTGAGACGACGTCTTCCATTTCTGTTTTTATTGTAGATGATGTAAATATTCCAATGACCCTCTTTTCCAAAATTCGTGTTTAAGCTGCGACACAAGCTTCCATTTTTTTGCCAGTGAGCAAGTTGGGTTAGGCATTTGAGCGTCGACTTGTGCCGTCAGTGGTTCCCCGATTAAGAAATGGCCGGGAGTTAAAGCTGTTAAATCGTTTGGGTTACTTGATAAAGGAGTCAGAGGTCGTGAATTCAGAATGGCCTCAATTTCAATGATGACTGTTTCTAACTCTTCGTGCGTTATGGAAGCCGTTGATATACTGCGTAAAAGTAACTGTTTGGCTGACTTAACAGCTGCCTCCCATAACCCACCAAAATGGAGTGCCCTAGGAGGTATAAACTTGAACTCTATTCCGACATTACTGCAAGATCGAGTTATTGCGTCCTGTTAAGGTTTGGAAAATATGACGTTGTTTAGTTCTTCGAGCTGGTTCCGTGCCCCAACGAAGTTCGTGGCGTTATCTGAATAGATGGTTTGGCAACGTCCTCGTCGGGCTATGAACCTCTTGAGAGCTCCAATAAATGCTTCTGTAGTGAGGTCAGTGACCACTGACCTCACACTACTGCTCTTGTTGAGAAACATACAAAAACTGCAATGTAGACCTTGTGAGGTCTCTTACCTCTTACCTTGTAATGTACCCACAGTGGACCACAATAGTCGACGCCTGATATTATAAATGGTCGCGTCGGAGTCACTCTGGAGGCAGGTAGGTCTCCCATAATTTGTTGCATAAGCCTTGGTTTTGACCTGGTGCATCGAATACAGGTTTGAACTGTGTTTCTGGCAATTGAATTCCCTTTTATTATCCAAAATTGTTGCCTGGAGATGGATAATAGAGTTTGTGGACCGCAATGGTGTTTGTCGTTGTGTAACATTCTCATTATTAATTTTGAAATTGGATCGTTGTAGGGAAGAACCATTGGGTGTTTAGCCTCGTATGAGATATTTGCAGCCTTCAATCTTCCGCCAACGCGTAGTATGTTATTTTCGTCAAGAAAGGGTGATAATCCACATATAGGACTTGTTTTATCGAGCTCTTTCCCCTTGTTTAATGTAATTATTTCATTTTTAAAATCTGAAACTTGCATAGCTCTGACTATAAGATGTTTAGCTGAAGTTAGTTCTAACGGGCTTAGTGTATTGCTGGTCGGACGTTCGTTCTTCGCTAATTTGGTGTTTTGAATTAAGCGTTGCATGTATGCTACTATTCTTTGAAGTGTCTTGAATGAATTTCGGCTGTGGATTTTATTTATAATGTCTTCCAATGAGGTTGAAATTGCTGATAGCGCACTGACTGAATTTGGTTTGAATTCTTCAGTGGAGGATGGTTTCTGTTCTGATTTTTGTTGAACTCCTTTGGCCATTGACACTCGTTGCCGTGCAAAAACATTGGCCCAAAAAACCAAAAACTACTTTGTGATAACTTTTCTGGACTTAAACCTCTTGAGATGAGGTCGGCCGGGTTTTGTTTAGAACTGACGTGTCGCCATTGAATGTTTATGGTTTGTTCTTGAATTTTGCTTACTCTATTTGCGACAAAGGTACGAAGAGACGATGATGTTGCATTGATCCAATGCAGTACTATTTCAGAATCTGACCATAGATATGTAGGCATGTTTTCAGCCTTTAATTCCCTTTTTACTCTTGTGGCAAGTTGTGCCCCAAGTAGTGCTGCGCATAGCTCTAGTCTTGGTAATGTTACCTTTTTTATACGCGCAATGCGTGATTTGGCACATAAAAGTCTGACTACGAGTCGGCCATCTTGTAGTTTGGATCGTATGTATACTGCGGCGCCATACGCCTTTTCAGAAGCATCTACAAAAGTGTGTATTTGTGCATCTTTGGAGATCTGCCCATCAAACATGTGCCTTTTGGTGCTTATATTAAGGTATTTTAAATTTTGACGAAACATTACCCATTGGTTGGTAAGATCTGCTGGCAGCTGTTCGTCCCATGAAAGTTGTAATTGCCATAGTTGTTGTATTAATATTTTAGCAGAGACGACAACCGGTCCGGCAATTCCTAACGGATCGAATATTCGTGCTACATCTGATGTTATAGACCGCTTGGTTATTTTATCATTGTCTTGAATTTCAGCTCTGAGACAAAAAATATCCACCTTGGGATTCCATGTTAACCCCAAAATTTTTTTTGATTGATTATCAAAGTCTAGATTTAATTCTACATCTTCAGGAGAAATACTAGATAGTAGCCTTGAATGATTTGCACACCACTTTCTTAATTTAAAGCCGGCTCCTTGTAACAAGGTAGTCAACTGTCGTTGTTTTTCAATTGCTGTTGTAAGGCTGTCAGATCCACTCATAGCGTCATCCACATAAAAATCATCTCTTAATGTTGTTGCACCTAATGGATAATTTTTCATGTTTTTGTTGTTTGTTTGTTTTTAATTTTGACATTGTTGATAGCAGACTTATTGGCCTGTATGACTCAGCCTTGGTAAGGTCTTTGCCCGGCTTTGGAATCATTTTGACCTTCGCAAGCTTCCAGCTTTGTGGATAATACTCCAGTCGTAAAATGGCGTTAAAAATAAATAACAGTATTCTAATTGCAATATGGGGCAACTTTTTCAGCATATTGTTACTTATTCCATCAATACCTGGAGCTTTCTTCGGGTTGAGTTCAGCAATTAGTTTCTGAACATCACGCGTCTTAAATTTTATGGGTCGAGGGGGTAGCGCAACTACACTTGGTAAATCAACAACACCAGTACATGTGTTTGGGGTAAATACGGATTTTAAATGCTCAACAAATATGTTACCTTTTTCAGTATCGCTTCTGGCCCAACCTACGGTAGAAGTGCGCAGAGGTGGTCTATATTCAACGGGTGTTTTAAGCTTTCTAGCAGCTCGCCACAAGGAGTAATTAGATGCAGGTGTGGCATCAAGATTTTCCAGATAATGTTTAAGACATACAGTTTTTTCATATGCCAGCAGCTCTTGGAGTCGTCTAGTGCACTCTTTAAATCTAATTTTATTTTGGGGTGATCTGTGCTGTTGCCATTCCCTTCTAGCTGTCCTTTTTTCACGTAAAAGACGTTCAATGTATGTAGAATAAATTCTATTAAACCCAGTCTGCGGATGGGAAGTAGTGGCATGTTCAGCAGCCTGTTTAATATTTTCGTTAAGATTTTCAATGTTAGATTCATTGGTGTTCTTAGGTTAATATTTTCCGTACAATGGCTACTGAGCTGTTTTTTGAACCCCAGCCAATTAACACGGTTGATCATCTTTACGTATGGGACAGGGGAGTCACTTCTTAGTGGGCTACAAATTGTAACAATCGTGGGAGAGTGATCGGAGGAGAGATCTACAGAAGCTTCAACATGAATTAATTCCCTACCGATATTTTTCATTACTCCAAAATCTATAACATCTGGACTTTTTTGTATGTCCGTAGGCCAGTAAGTGGGCTCCCCACTTGAAATGACGTCCAAGCCCATTTTTTAAATTGTGTTGAACAATGCCCGACCTCTAGGTGTAATAAGACGCGAACCCCAGAACGTATGTTTTGCATTGTATTCCCCAGCTGCTACAAAACAAGGGCCAAGAGATTTGTAGAATTCCTCGAATTGATCCTCTGTAATTGCGAATCTGGGAGGGGAGTAAATTGATGATATCACGAAATTTGTAACAAAATTTTCGACACAAATATTTGTTGCTTGTAGATGTTCTTCACAAATGTTATCAAGGACATAGTGTTTGTCTATAGTGTTTGTCATAGTCTTGACTTAATTAGAATTGCTGACCCACCGCATGCTCTCCCCCTCGGGTCCTTTGAATCATATAGAGTGTAACCATTTATTTTAAATAAGCTCCTTGAAGTCAAATGAGTCTCAGAGACCAACATTATATCAATATTTTTTTCCACGAGGAAGTGCTCAAGTTAATTTTTATGCTGGCGAATGCCGTTTGCGTTCCAGAAACATATTTTTAACATGTTCATGGTTTGTTAACTAATGCTTGAAGCAGTGTATTCTGCATTCGCAGCATTTCTTGCATCATGCTGGTCATATTTGTTGTAGAGTTGTTTATAGTTAGCACCAGATTCTCAATAGTAGCTTCAAGGCGACTAAAGTTAAAGCCTGAGCTTGCATTCGCTGAATTGTTTTGCGGTGAAACATTTTGTGAGGGACTAGAACTAGCCTTAGCAGCATCGGCATACGATACACGTGAAGTAACTGGTGGACTTACTTGAGCAAAAGAGGCGGAGTACGCGTTTAATGGTTGGGCTGGGGCTAACTTAGGTTTTTGACTCATAGTCTGTTTAACAAAAGAATATACAGGGCATCCTCTATAGTTAGCGGTGTGATTACCTCCACAATTACTAAATTTTTTTTCTGCTTGTTCTTTTGGCTTAGTGCAGCTAGCAGTAACATGCAATTCACCGCAGATAACACAAACTGTAGGTAAATTACAGTAAGTTTTTGTATGGCCATATTCTTGGCAATTATGGCACTGTACAGGACCTGAACGCTTACGTGGCTCTTCAACTGTGATTTTTCGGTGTAACAGAAACTTTACGCTATAAATTGGATGGGTTTAATTTTTTTTCAATTGTATGTCATTCGGCTCCAGTTCAATGCGAAATAGGGGTTGGGCGACCTTTTCTCTGTTAATTATATTAGTAACGTTTTTTACCTTAAATCCTTGGTCTAGAAGTGCACATTTTACTTCTTCGGGCTCAACGTATGAATCTATGCCCTTTAGTACTATCTGTAGGCCTTTAGCACTCTTAAGTTGGTATCTGTAAAAGTTTGTTTTATTTTTTTAAAAATCATTTACAATTTTTCGAAAATTGTTTTCATCGTATATTTGGATTTTAGTTTCATCAATATTACCTCTTTTAATTGAAATTACGTGAAAAGTATTTTCACCAATGGTCGACAGTAGTTTTTTTAGAAGCGCGTTAGAATTTTTTTCCCTCACATATATTGGTGGTGGCTTAAAAGACTTCTGAGATGATGAAGCGGTCTTCTCGTTATCGTCTTGCAATAATGAAAAACGATTTTGGCGATTCATGGATGATGCGCTGTTATCCCTAGACATCTTTGGAACAGATGAAATTTAAGAAGAATTTGGGCTTCGCCCACGCTTTACCACGGTTATATATCTGTCCATTCCGACTTGTACCTTTGGTTTTGAGCTACTGTTATCTGTAGTGATAACTTGGTTAGGTGATGAACAGCCCGAAGCGAATGATTTCAATGGCTTAACTGACGAAGTACTAGGCAACTGTAATGTTAAAGAATCACTAGTAGGCATTGGACAAAGCGAAGTTGATCGCTGTCGAAAAAGTGGATTTGTTGTTAGAAAAAGTGTATTATCAGATTTTTTATTTTTATTAAGAGCTTCCGAACTCACAGTAAGTCTGTCATCAGGTTTTTTATTTTTATTGATATCGTTATGAGCATCAGAACTCACAGTAAAATAGGCATTTCTGCCGTTATAACTTACTTCACATTTATTTGTTTTTGAGGTACTCATATAGAGTATTCCTCAAGGGCACTTTTGTTTGTTTGTTTGTTTTTTTTTATTACGGTTTTTTTTGTTTTTGTTATTTATGACTATGCAAAAAAATATTAACAAAGCAATTAAAGCTTATTTATCAAAGTTAATAATATGTATTACGAATATTTTCTTTTATATGATTTTTTTTGTTAAGTATGTATGTAAAAAAAAAACTCCGCTATGACGTTAGTTCACTATGAAGGTACAACGAGAACTGAGAAAAAACTAGAATTTGACGATAAATTTTTTCAATATCTGTACAGAAAACAAATCGTGGCATTCGAAATCGTAGTAGAATTCCAAACAGATCTCCTTGTGTCGGAGGACCTACGCACAATATGTCATTGAGAGATATTCCTGTTGAAGATTTCGCTGATGCGTCAAACACCACTCGAAGTTTGGTGGTTTTACTTTCAGGTTTGATTACGCAGTGATGTGGAATATAGAAATGAGGGCGCACTACTTCTGAGTTATTTATGCAGGTCATGTGACCCAATTCTTCATATTGCTTCATAAAGTCAACGTATTGTTGATTAAGGTCGAGGTTCATCGATAAACGCCTTTCTAGAGCCATCAATCTTGAAAAGGCTAACCTTTTTGTCTCTCCTAGGGAGCTTGGGCTTTCTGAAAAGGGAAGCCGAACTACAAATCGGCCCTCAGAATTTCTTGTTGTTGTTTGGGTGAACTGTAGTTCGCACCTTTTTTCTTCGACGGTGAGAGTATTGTCTGACTCGAATTCGTCTAGTTTCCAGAATCTTTGTACAAGTTCGTCTGTGGTTGCTTCGTTTTCCCCATATACTGCGCATACCGCTGAGTTGCTATTGTTTTCCCTTATTCTTCCACTTACAATCCAACCCAGCCTTGTATTTTTCAAAATTGGTAATTCTGGTGAGAGGTGAATTTTTCCGGTGGTCAACAACTCCATGTAATATTCGGCGCCTAATAAAACATCAATATTAGCAGTACTGTTGAATTCAGGATCGGCCAGTTGAATGTTATCTGGGATTGGCCAAGAGATACAGTTGAATTCTGTTGAAGGTTGGGCCGGAATTATGCTGGGAAGAACAAAGGCTTCTAGTCTTGTATTGTAGTTACTTGTTGTAGACTGAAGATTAACGTTAATGCGTTGATTTGTATTTCTGGATTGACTGCCGATTCCTTCGATGCATAAGGATGTCTGCGATGGCTTGAGTGATAAACGATTTAGTAACCGGTTAGTCACAATGTTGATTTGTGACCCTGAGTCTAATATTGCCTTGAAGACTCCTGACCTTCCATTATTGCCTGTAATTTTTACCCGAGCTGTGGCTAACAATACGTAACCCTTCGCTGTTCTGGGACATTGAGCTGAAGCTACTGTTGATGTTGAAACCTTATTTTCAGTGGAGGAGTCATTCGATGGTAAGCTTATGGCGATGGTGCCCTGTGGATGCCTTTCCAAATGTACAAGTGTGTTGTGGGTTTTCTTACATTTTCTACAGGAGCTTGCTGTGCAATGTTTCGACATTTGGTCACCCTTGAAGCAGTTGACACAGAGTTTTTGTTGCTGTATCCACTTCAGTCGATTAGGCACTGACATCGATAAAAATTTGTTGCAATAATATAATTGATGAATTCCATTCCTACATAGTTTGCAATGGTTGTTTTCCTTGGGAATGGTTGCTGTAGCTAAAGTTCTCTTTGACGTAGTTTGCGTTCGTCCGACTGCTTCTAATGATTGGAATCTGCTTTCCAGGAAGCCCAAGAGCTCTTCTAATGTTGGCAATGATCTTGGTAGTTGTATTGACTGCTCATATAATAAGTGTGTGCCTTGATCCAGTTTTTTGATTAATATATTAACTAACATGGGGTCCCATGTTGATGTGTTGATATTCAAATTGTTTAGTGCTGAGTTGCATTCCCGTGTTGTGGCATGTAACCCTTTTATGGCTGTAGCAGAGGGATTATCACTTATTTTTGGTTGGCCCAATAGTCTGTTTATGATGTTATTTGTTAATATTCGTGGATTGCTGAAGCGGTCTTGTAGCATTTTCCAAGCCGTTTCATAGTTACTTTCTGTTAATTATAAGTTTTGTATTTGCCTAGCGGACTCACCTGTGGTGTTTGTTTTCAAAAACCACATTTTTTGTATGGCAGGCATGGCTTTTTTGTGAATCATTTCATTGAACATATCAAAAAATGGTTGCCAACTCAGATAGTCTCCATTGAATTTCGGTATCGTAACCTTTGGAAGAGGCAGTGGGCTAAGTATGGATGAATTATTTCCCAATTGTGATTCATCGCTTATAGGCTGTTTGTGCTGATCTCCGAGCACAGCAAGTTTAACCAGCTGTTGATGGACTGCGTCTTCGAGGTTGTTGTAATCATCTGGATGTAAGTCTTGGCTTGATGGATCTTCGATTTGTTGCCACACGTCGTCATATAAATTTTGGATTTGAGACCATAACCTTTTTATAGTCTTTGATTTTAGCTCATAAAATTGTTTTGGCTGCTCTTCTGTTAGTGTTTCCAAACCTTGTAACAAACGTGTTAATGCTGTCATACGTGCAGTTATTAATCTGGCTAATCCTGGTGTTCGTACTTCCTCTAATTCATATTGGTTGACTGAGTTGGTTACTGGTGTCCTTACGGATGGTACAGGTTTGGTATATGGTGTCATACACTTTTTTAGTTGACATTCAATATGTTCAATTGTAGAACTGTATTGTTCGCCAATGGATTTGTAAATATCCTTAGTAATATAGGGATCCTCTTCTGATAAGGCAGCATCATTCCGAATTTTATTTTCCGTCTTTTCGAACGATTGCCATAGGTTAACTAATTCATCTTGTTTTGCCTTGTAAAATACCGCTGTTCTTCTGTCAAGTGGAGCCTTTTTTATGGTTGAAATGACTCTTCCAATCTCGCTTGCAGTCGCCTCTTGCTGTTTCATAAGTTCTTGTACTGATGACATCTTGCGTAATTGTTTGTATTGCGTTTGATGGAGGGTGCTGAGTTTTTAATGTACCAGAGTTAGATATTGTAGCCCTGTGCTACTGTTTGTAATTGTGCGTTTTCAGCGTAGCCCTGTGCTACTGGTTGTTAATTTGAGTTTTCAAAGTAGCCCTGTGCTACCGTTTTGTATTTTTGTTGATATTTGAACTGATGTTCTACACGTGGTTGCGCGTTTGTTTATTTCCTAAGAATTCTAGAGAGATCCTTACCACTGGTGGGGGGAATCTCAGTGAATTTAGAAAATATTAGGGGTCACCAATGAATGTTTGGCAATAGTTATTTCAATCCAAGCACATAAACTTGTATTGACACTATTTTGTTTGCCGGGTTGTCCTTCAAGCACTTGAACTTGAAAAACGTAGTAAAGATCAATCAGTAAAACACTTTAAATGCCTTAAGAAGATTGACAAATTCTTTATTTTAATTCTTGCTTTTATACTAAATTAATTTAATAATAACAAGAATAAATTGCTTACTTTAACTTAATACTAAAATGCTTAAATTAATTTTATAATAAAATAAAATGCTTAATCAATTATTGGTCAACGAGTGAATTCTTATTGGCCCATTTTTAATTGTTGTGTTTAAATTAGCTGTATTGGCATATTTGTTTTTAAGTGAATAATGGCAAGTTCAATGACATAAGTTTAATGTGGAAATCAAATGACCTACTTTTCATGTTAAGGTAAATTGCATTTTTGGCATGTTTAATAATAATATTAACAAATGACTTACAGTGACAAACAAAAGTGATTGTTGCTATTTGTACATAAATTATATGTCATGGAATAATATGTTGAACTAAGTGTCAACAATAGTTAAAATTTATATAATTATATGTCTGTATAATGTGACCATCCGTCCCGATTTCGGCGGGACAGTCCTGATTTCCAGTTCACCGTCCCGGTGTCCCAGAAGGTAGCTTTAAAATGGGAATTTGTCCCGGTTTCCTGTAGCATAATAAACATGTTTGAATATTTAAAAATTTTTATTCCGTACGTTTTTAGGCGTTTGGCGTACGTAGGCGTTTGGGCCTACCACACAGTGCAAGAAAATCACAGTTTTCGCTCAAACGATTGTGCATCAAGGTTAATCCAAGCCTGTTTTGATCAGAAATTTAGATGCGCTCGTACGAAAACGGAAGCAATTGTAGTTAATGTCTTGGCGTGTGAAGCAATCCAAGAATTAAACATGATCTTGCAAAGTCTACATGTTTCACAATTTTAACCGACGCTTCAAATCACGGCAATAAAAAAATATATCCTGTTCTTGTTCGGTTTTTTCAACCATACGAAGGTGTCCAACTTAAACTTCTAGATCTTCAAGACCAAACTGGTGAAACTTCTGACATCATCGTAAATTATTTAGTCAAAGTGTTAAAAGAAAATAGTTTAGCTGCAAAAGTCGTGGCATTTTGCGGCGACAATGCCAATGTCATCACAGTCATCACTGAAAAAAACCTTGGTAGGTATTGGATGCGGGGCCCATATAATTCACAACGCCATTAAATCTGCTGCAGATGGGCTTCCAGTAGACTATGAATGTATCATTGTAAAGATATACTCATATTTTTACATATACACCGTTCGAGTTGCAGCTCTGAAGGAGTTTTGCATCGAAACAGAAACAGAATATCAGAAAATTCTTGGCTATAGCAAGACAAGGTGGCTAGCGCTTATGCCTGCCATTGAAAGGGTTTCAAAAATGTACCAACCCTTAAAGAAATATTTTTTAAGCATAGAAAAATGTCCCAATATATTGAAAAACTTTTTTGAAGAACCAACATCAGAATTGTGGCTTTATTTTTTACATGCTCAGTCTGCAGCCTTTCATTAAGCCGTCTTGAAGGTTGAAAATCAAAAAATTTCTTCAATTGAAGTGGCAAAAGAGCTTAATCTGCTGAAAAATAGTTTGGCTCAGAAAGAATCTAATCAATTTATTCCATTTACAGTCCGTAGTTTGATAAAAGAGCTGAAAAATAGTGGTTTAAATATTAATGAAGAATGCGTAAAAGGTACAGCAAGGGAATTTTATAAAACAAGTCGCGAGTAATTGGAACAGTGGACATGCTTTTTCACTAAAGAATTGGAAACATTTTATTGGAAAGAACTAAAAACCATTCCTGTTTGGGAAGACGTGCAACCAGCATTGGATATGTTGATTGAAAAGGAATATGTTATGTGCAGTAAAGACATAGAAGTGTTTGACGAATTTTCATTGATTTCTAGCTACGTCACATCCCAAAAAGTAGCCGAATGGAATAGCTTAAATGCTTCTACGGAAACACGTTGGGCGGAAGTATTCAAACACTTTCGAACCAACAATCTCTCACACAAGAATATCTCTGTTGTTATTGAATATATTTTATGCCTGCCTGGCACAAACGCACCGGTGGAAAGAGTTTTTTCTTTAATGAACAAATTGTGGACGAGTGAAAAAACCCAGCTAGAAATTTCGGTACTGATGGCGATGTTGATAACTAAAGTAAATATTAAAAAAACATGCAGCGAATTTTTTTCCTATTTAAAATCCAAACCAGCTATTTTAAAAAAAAAATTTGTTTCGTTGAAAAGTACAAAAATTTAGTGTTAAAGTAAGTGCACAAAAGAGTATTTAGAGTAGGTACGTCAAATTGAAATAATCTTTTTAGTTCATAAAAATATTATATTTTTGAATTCTCCCAAAAAAAAAACTTTAAGTACAAATTAATTAAATAAGTTGAAACTTTTAATTTTTATTTTAATTAAACAAATTACAGAATGTGGAAAGCTGAAAGTACAAAAATTTATGTTTATATACAAAAGGTGTATATTACATATAAAATTAAATTAATATTTTTTAACAATCTGTGTGTTTATTATTTAAATATTTTTGATTTTTTTAAAAAGTAAAAACATCTTTGAGATTTAAAATCAAAATATGAAGATTTATTTGATTTACTTTATATTAATAACAACTTTTCTGTTGCATTACTCTTTATAAAATACTTTTAACTCAACTTGCAATATATGTACCTATGAAGAAAAAAAATTTGTTTCCTTAAAAAAAACAAAGTGCAAATTTAATCGACTAATTTTTATTTTAGCAAAAAAATTAGTAGAAGGTACAAAATTGAAAGTAGGAAAATTTGTATAATTTAAATTTAAATTAATTTTTTTTTGTTAAGTTTTTTTTAACATGTATGCTATGAAAAAGGTTTTTTAATTCTTTAAAAAGCAACAAATGTTTGAGATTAAAATAAGATTTTAATTTAAATAAATTTGCTTTAACAAAAACTTTTTTCTTCCAATACTGTGAAATGCGTTTAATTTAATAAATGCAACTTGTTTAAAATTTATATATCTTGTTCGTCACTTGAAGATTTCAAAACTGGTAGTGTAAAAAAACTGGGTTAAAATTATTTTGCGGTGTCCCGGTTTGAGTTACAAAAAAATGGTCACGTTATGTATGTATAGTTAAGTCAACTCATTTACCTACATACACCTGTACATACGTATGCATATGGGAGTTGCTATCGACTTGTCATGGTGATCAGACGTATTAGCTGTGCGATCGTGTAGTTTACTTTTCAGTATTATTATTTTTCTCATTGTATAAAATAAAATAAAAACATAGATGGAGACAGAGACTCTTTAATATCAAGATGAGCAATGCTAAGGCTCCAGATATAACAGAAAGTGAAAATAAAAGAAAAAATAGTGCAGACTTAAGTTCTGCAAATAAACATTTAAAATCCAGTTATTATTACCTTTTATCAAAAGAAGAATGTTATGAAGAGATTGTAAATAAATTTGCAAACCATGTAGAACAATGTGTAAATGACAAAAGAGAAACAATAAATAAGCAAATTACTAACAATGACAGTAATAACTCAAATGATGAAAATAACAATAGTTCAACCATGATACAATTATACTAGGTACATGCACAAGGCCAGATTGTCACTGTATACATTGCACCTAGTTGTCAAACTTTGTTTACAAGCTGCAAAAATGTTAATGTATGTGTGTAAACAAAATGATTACAGTGTTGCCAATGAATTTACACATGGCTGTGTCTCCAATTACACATTGAAGAAAATTACACTACACATCGTTTGTGTAGGTTAAAATTAAAACAATAATAAATAAAAATAGAACCCAAAGTAGAATTACACACATATTATACTAGAATTCAATTACATCGCCTACACATGTGAGTAGAAATTACACACTGTCTAACTACACCCATATTGGCAACACTGAATAACTATAATCATGCAGGAATGCCGCGTCTGCAATTGTACTTTAGTTACCCTGTAATTGTTATTTTTATAAACAAAAGACAGTTGTTTCCGACAATTTGAGGTTTGTTTATACCAACAAAATACATGTGTTTTTTGGTGTTGTAATTTTGTTGTAGTTCTGCATGTACCTAGTATAATTGTATCATGAGTTCAACAATTGAAAATCAGACTAAAAAAATTCCTCCGTTAAATATTTACGATATTAAAGTTGAAGAACTTATTGACTTTATAAAAAAGGGTCTAAAATTAATGATTTTAAGATAAAAGAATTTAAAAAAGGTAACAACAAAAACTTATCCTTATTGATGTCGTCAATGAATGATTATGAAAAAGTAAAATCATACTTGCAAAAAACCACAGTTATTTTTACACATTTACACCTAAAGTAGATAAAACAAAAATATGTATTTCTGTTAAAATGTCTTAGTGCCAAAAGCGATACAAATGAAGTTTATCAATAATTAAATGCCGTAGTCTATAGTTTTTTTTTAATGTAAACTGTAGTGTTGTCCGAGGTCATGATTTTTAAATGTAGAATTACTTTTCATTATTATTTTCCTATAAAACGTGTATATAAGTGAAAGTACTTTGTATGTCCATTATAAATAATAATAATAATATTTATATTTCTGTAACAATTTTTTTATTACCCAGCTAAAAAAATATGTATGGAGCATATATGATATCCCATATATGGTTCGGATCCGAAAAATGAGGGTATATGGGTATATATGATTATATATATTCATACATTTTCATACATGTATGCATGTGTAAATTCCCTCCACAGTATGCAAAGTTCATATTCATACACTCTTGATTCACAAAAGCGCACTTCTGTGCACTAAATTAAATTACTAAAATTGAATTTTTTTAGACTTGAGAGAGAGAGGTTGTATTTAATGAAACATTTGTTTGGACAAATAATTCAAAACGAAAAGTCATTTCATTCATCAAAAGTAGAATCAATTATTTAAAAAACACATAAATCATATTCGTACATAACATTTAGCTTAAGAAATCAGATTAAAAACTAATGCAATTAATTATAAAAGAAAAAATAATCCCTCTAACAATAGTTTTCAACACAGTAATATGAACTTTGTTTCTTATCTAGAGAATTTAGTTCTTTTCTATAAAATTAATGACTGCCCAGCTAAAAAAATATGTATGGAGCATATATGACATCCCATATATGGTTCGGATCCGAAAAATGAGGGTATATGGGCATATATGATTATATATATTCATACATTTTCATACATGTATGTATGTGTAAATTCCCTCCACAGTATGCAAAGTTTATATTCATACAATCTTGATTCACAAAAGCTCACTGCTGTGCAATAAATTAAATTACTAAAATAATTTTTTTTAGACTTGAGAGAGAGGTTGTATTTAATGAAACATTTGTTTGGACAAATAATTCAAAACGAACTAAAAGTCATTTCATTCATCAAAAGGTGAATCAATTATTTAAAAAAACATATAAATCATATTCGTACATAACATTTAGCTTAAGAAATCAGATTAAAAACTAATGCAATTAATTATAAAAGAAAAAATAATCCGTCTAACAATAGTTTTCAATACAGTAATATGAACTTTGTTTCCTATCTAGAGAATTTTGTTATTTTCTATAAAATTAATGACTGGATTATCCTTTTGATTATTTGATATATTAAATGGGGCCACAATGTATAAAATCATACAAGAATGGTTTTTTGTAACAAAAAGTTTTTCTTTTTTAAACGTTGAGGGTACGCACATAAACTTTGCATACCGTATGTATTTTCTAATGGATTTCCAATTTAGCAGTGATAAAATTCCAAGCTTTTTTGATTGCAAAAACGATCTTATGTGAGATATCATGTATGTATACATTCTTATGTGGCTCCACATATAAAATCTTATATTTATATATGGATCCACATATGAAGAGCTTCATAATTAAATTTTCATATATGAGCTCATATGTTATTATACATTTCATATATTAGTCCATATATTAGTTCATATATAATAGTTTTGCCATGTATAATCCCACATATTTCCATACATGAATTCATACATATTCATATATAGTTATATACATTCATATATTAAAAATATATGGACCATATATAATTTTTTTAGCTGGGTGGATTATACTTTTGATTATTTGATATATTAAATGTGGCCACAAAGTATAAAATCATATAAGAATGGTTTTTTGTAACAGAAAGTTTTTCTTTTTTAAACGTTGAGGGTACGCATATAAACTTTGCATACCGTATGTATTTTCTAATGGATTTCCAATTCAGCAGTGATAAAATTCCAAGCTTTTTTGATTGCAAAAACGATCTTATGTGAGATATCATGTATCTATACATTCTTATATGGCTCCATATATAAAATCTTATATTTATATATGGATCCACATATGAAGAGCTTCATAATTAAATTTTCATATATGAGCTCATATGTTATAATACATATCATATATTAGTCCATATATTAGTTCATATATAATAGTTTTGCCATGTATAATCCCACATATTTCCATACATGAATTCATACATATTCATATATAGTTATATACATTCATATATTAAAAATATATGGACCATATATAATTTTTTTAGCTGGGTACATGTTTTATTTATTGTATCTTCAAAAACGAAATAACAATAAGTATTAAAATCTTAAATCTAAAAATATAATTATTAGGCCAGACCAGTGTCGGACATAAACTTATTGATAGTTATAAATAATACAAGTAATAAAAGTATTTTCAACCAGTCCCGCCTGGAATGTTGAGTATAAGAGCCCTTGTGTCTCTCTTTTTAAGGTGGATGTTTCAAGTAAAATGATGTTACGAGCCAGGGGATTAGGATGTGACTCGAGTTTAGTTAAGTATTTGCCTGCGTATCTTGCAATTTCTTCAGTCACTAGTGGCATATTTAAATCACGATGTAAATTTGAATTTTTAATGTACCATGGATCAGATGTTATTAAGCAGGGCCCCATAACTAAATTCCGTAGCATTATATTGGCTTCAAAAGCTACGCGTATTAAAAAAGTTTGCAGTCTAGGCTAAGTGTTGAATTTCTGCCAATAAACCAATGTATTTGAGATAACTTAAATTTCATTTGAGTTAGCTTAGAGTCAATATGTAAGCCTTCCATCAAGGTATATACCAAGGTATTGTACTTGTGAATGTTGAGGAATATTTTGGTTGTAGATTCGAATTGGGAAAACAAGTATCTTTTCTTAGGGTAAACATTATATGGACACACTTTTGTTCATTTACTTTGATTCTCCATAAGTTCAACCACAATTCCAGCTGAGTAATATGTTCTTGGAGATTGCGGGATGCCTCATAACTGCTTTAGTGCATACAGCCTGTATCTCTAATTTTAAAAATAGATCTTCGTGCCATACTTTATCAAATGCCTGAGAAACATCAACCAAAAGGGCAAAACAATACTTCTTTTCTTGAAATGTCCTCCTTATAACTTAAACCAATCTATGCGTTTGCTCAATAGTGCTATGCTGACTTCTAAAATAAATTGATGGTCCGGGATGCACCCATCATCGGCTCAAATTCTGGACAATTTAGTCATGAGCAGCTTTTCGAAAAGCTTTGAAGTTGTTGATAGTAAGCTTATAGGCCTATATGACTATATGGTTAGATCTTTGCCCGACTTCGGAATGATTTTTATCTTGGAAAGTTCCCAGTTATGTGGAAAATACTGCATTCGTGAAATGGCATTAAAAGTAAATAGCAGGATTCTTATTGCAATATGAGGCAAGTTCATCAGCATCTCGTTACTGATTCCATCAATATCTGGAGCCTTCTTCGGATTAAGCTCAGCAACATGAACTTTGAACATGACGCGTCTTAAACTTTATGTGTCGAGGAGGTAGAGCAACTACACTCGCAAATCAGCAACACCAGTTCATGTGTTTGGTGTAAATACGGATTTTTGTGATTCTGTGACAATTAGCAATTTTTTTTAAACGTTTGTCATTGTGTATGGTTTGTAATTTAATATCTCATAGTTATTAAGTAATGTTTTTTATTTTATGTGCTTAAAATTTCTAGATAAACATATGTACATATATATAAATTTTTTTGTCATATTAATGTTTTAAGTTGATGAATCATAATTATATTTTTATAGGAGTTAAAATGTTTTTGTTAAAAAAAAGTAATTATTTATTCTAATGTTAGGAAAAGTAAAGTATATATGTATGTCTAAAATTTTATACTAATTGCTAATTTTTTTGCCGTCTACATAAACGTTTTGTATTCTAATTAAGGTACGGACATTATTGAAGTACCTTTCCGTTTGGTCTTTAGAAAGTGTCATTTAGTTTTATTATTAGTTGGTAATTTCAAAAACTTATTTTGAAACAACTATGTGTTGTCAGAATATTTACAACTAACTTTGATGTTATTTGTTCATTAATAATTACCACATGTAATTTGGCTTAAAAAGCGATACGAACTTTAGCCCGTTCAAATCATAAATATAGACTATATTTTTATTTATCAGCAAAATTAGAGTAACTTTTGGTATTGTGGAACCCCTACTTTTATTTTGGAGCTAGTCAGAAAAGTGTTAGTAAAATTTTCATCGGGCTAGCTGCAATGTGTTTGTTGATCGATTGTCTGACTAAGTATATCACAAATATAACAAATATAAATGAAAAATATATGATTCCTTAAAAAACTGTCATTTCAAAAAGTGGCGGGTAATGTGGAACTACCCAGCTGGGTAATGTGGAATACTATACCAAATTACCAGAATCATAATACTCAATTTAATATATAATCTGTTTCTTTTACTTTAACTAATTTGAAACATTAGAGTACCTACTTGGCCTTACGTATTATTTAAAAAATATGGTAAATTATACATTATTCCTCAGTCTTTATTGCTATTGGTACAAATATACATATAAACAAATGGAAGATCGAAGAGAATATCGTTTTAAATAATTATACATTTAAGATACTGGTATAGAAAAATTTCTTGTGTTTGTGTCATGTGCAGTGTAAAATGGGGTCCTACAATACTATATGAATTAACGAATTATGGGCAATTAAATTTTAAAAATTTTTAAAATTAATTGCCCAAATTGTGTTAAATGATACTTATACTACACAGAAAAAAAAGTTGTAAATACAAGTAATTTATTTGTGAATACAATTAAAATACTATTTAAAAAGGCACCTACAATGATTTTTGTAAATACAAACACGCATTTGTAACAAAACAAATCAACTCAATTATTTCCAATTAAAATATTTGTGTTATTCACAATTGAGTTGTTGTTAACAGAAAACAAAAATTTTTCATGAATTTGTTTTTCAAATTTGTATGTGTTGTTTCTTTGTTTGTTTTTTTATATTTTTTCTAGAACTTGGTGTTGTGTTAAATTTGTAAGTTGTTTGGGATAAATCGAAATAAGAGCACAACAAATCTTTATTAGATAATCAAATAATGAATACACACAAAATACGAGTTCTTCTACATGTGCGTATTCCGTTATGATATAATTTAACAAATAATTTTGTTGAGTAATTTAATAGATTAGAAAAATTAAAATTTGTTATAACAACAATAAGCAGCATCAAAATATTTAGTTGAAATTTTTAATAAAAAAAATATTAAACAATTTTCCAGTTTTTGCACCATGTATAACATAAAATTAGTTTAGATCAGTTTATTGAAAAAAATTTCTGTGTTTGTCGTATCAACAACTTAATTTTTTATATTAACTAAATATATATTTCAATTTAAATTAATTATGAACAATTTGTTTTACTGGTTGCATGTTGATGATATTTTTTTCTGTGTATGTTTACATTAATAGGATATATATTTATTTTATAAAGGCTGATCGCCTATGGCTTTTATTTGATGTTCTTGATGATTTTTTCTGATTTAATTAAAGTTCAGCGTATTGTATCATATTATTGATATATTTAATTTCATTGTGCTTTGTGTGTCTGTTAGACAGACTATACGTATAAGTTAGTCAGTCACTAATTATTTTGATTTATTTTTCCTTCTACACAGAAAAAAATATTCCTGCACTAAAAATTTTAATTGAAAATAAAACCAAAAATAAATTAAAAACGTAATTAAGTCAATTAAACTTTTGCTTAAAAATAAAATTTTTTTGCAATAAACATCTTTAATTAAAAATAAAACCAAAAATCAATTTAAAATGTAATTGAGTCAATTAAACTTTGTATTAATTAATTAATAACATTTATATAATTTTTAAAATGTTTATATATAGATAAATATATGTATGTATGTAGAAATTAGTTCATATACAAGAAAATACATGTTTAATAATCAACTATTTTAGAAAATCGATCTCAAATGGCTCAGTTACCTCAACCAGCAATTCACCGTAATTATTTTCATAAAGTGTCAGAAACATTGGAATATCTTATGTTTTGACAATTTTTACCTGAAGTGTTTCAACATGAGGTTTGCTGGTTGACCCCTTGAAGTTATTAAAACGTAAGTTTCTTTTGGCGCTATGAGTGTAAAACAAAAATTTTTTTATAATAAAAAATACTGGCGAATACTGGTTACAAATACAAAACTGATAACAAATACATCTCAACAAACCACTCAATAAGATAAATATTTATATTCAAAGAGAAAAAGCTTGTCATAAATACTTTTTTGTAAGTGATAGCACTGCTTGCAAATTTTGTTGTTGTTTATGCTGTCCAGTTATTTTGAACGCCTGAATTTTATATTATTTGTTAAAGTCGTAATATTTTGTCCTGTTTAATGAGTACAGTGTCTTAAATTTCAGTGGTGTTTCTATATAAATTTATATTTCAAAAGAAGTGGTTATTAATAATTAGAGTATACATTTTCAAACAAGCAAACTCTGCCAACTACAAAAAACTATTTTCCTGGAAGCATATTCTATAATTATAATTATAAGCTCATTGTATACTGCACTCAAAATATTTCATTAATAAAATAAACAAAAAATTTCGATAATTTTACGAAAATATTCGTTGTTTTTACGGTACGAAACGCTTCGTACATAGTACAAATGATATTTATTTATTTTTAGTTAATTTTAATTATTATTTTTCGAACTTAATTTGTTTCTATATTTATGATTTGAACGGGCTAAAGTTCGTATCGCTTTTTAAGTCAAATTACATGTGATAATTATTAATGAACAAATAAATATTAGTTGTAAATATTCTGACAATACATAGTTGAATGGAACAGCTAGCCGCTTTCGAAGGCCAGTAAACCTTCATCACCAGCGTTCTTCTTTGTTTGGTCCACTGTGTGTGGTATCAGTTGATGTAGATTGGTGCCCTATATACGAAACTTTTTTGCAAATGGAATATATTAATATTATTATTATTTATTTATTTTACGAAATACTTTTTTCTGTAAATAACAAAATTTTATATTTTTACAAAATCTTTATTCGTAAACTTACGAAAAACTATGTTTCTATTACAAAAAAAATAGTGAATCATGAAAACCAATTTTGTGTAACATATTAACAATTTTTTATAAAACTAAAATCTGTAAAAAATTAAAAACTGCAAAAAAATATATTTTCTAACAAATGAAAAATAATTTTGTAGTATAATCTTGGAATTGAAGCTTGTAATAATTATAAAAAGGAAAATTTAATATAAGGGGGTTCTTACAGCCTCCATATTCCTCATTTATCACATTCATACATACTTATTTTGCACTGAAACTCACAAAGTAAACTGGGAACACAAGTGGGACGAACAACGAATTTTTGATTGCGATCTTTCGTCATAGAAAATAAAACACATTTGTTCATATGAAAATTAACACAACACCCCTTCAAACAAAATTCGTCGTGCGACACGAACTCTCCGAGATTTATTAAAATAGATTTTCTTAAAACAACAACCAATTATCCAATTATCCTATCATCAATTATAAGATCTGTTACTAGTAAATGTTTACTAGTTTATGTTGAGGTGACCTGTCCTGCGGATTGGAGGTAGTAGCATGTTCAGCAGCCTGTGTAATCATTTTGTTAACGTTAACGTTAACGTGAATTAATTCCCTAGAAATATTTTTCATGACGCCAAAATCCATAACATCCGGAATTTTATGTATGTCAGTAGGCCAGTAAGTGGGCTCCCCACTCGAAATGACGTCCAAGCCCATTTTTTAAATTATGTTGAACAACGCTCGTCCTCTAGGTGTGATAAGACGCGAACCCCAGAAAGTATGTTTTGCATTATAGTCGCCAGCTGCTACGAAAAAAGGGCCAAGAGATTTGTAGCAATCCTCGTATTGATCCTCAGTAATTGCGAATCTAGGAGGGGAGTAAATTGATGATATGACAAAATTTGTGCAAAAATTTTCGACACGAATATTCGTTGCTTGTCGCTGTTCTTCACAAATGTTGTCAAGAATATAATGCTTGAGTCTTGACTTTATTAAAATTGCTGATCCCCCGCAAGCTCTTTCTCTTGGGTCCTTTGAATCATATAAATAGTAGCCATTAATTTTTAATAGACTTGTTGAAGTTAAATGAGTCTCAGAAACCAACATTATATCAATAGTTTTTTCCGTGAGGAAGTGCTCGAGTTCATTTTAATGTTGGCGAATGCCGTTTGCGTTCCAGAAACACATCTTTAAAGTGTTCATGGCTTGTGAACTAATGCTTGAAGCAGAGTATTCTGCATTCTCAGCATTTCTTGCATCATGCTAGTCATATTTGTTGTAAAATTATTTATAGTCAGCACCAGATTCTCAATAGTAGCTTCAAGGTGACTAAAGTTAAAGCTTGATTTTGCATTCGTTGAATTATTTTGAGGTGGAATATTGTGTGTGCGAGTAGAACTAGTCTTAGCTGCATCGGCATACGGTACACGTGAAGTGACAGGTTGGCTCATTTGAGCAAAAGTGGCGGAGTAAACGTTTGCTGTTTGTGCTGGAGCTAATTTAGGTTTTTGTCCCATAGTCTGTTTAACGAAAGAGTATATAGGACATCCTCTGTAGTTAGCAGTGTGCTTACCTCCACAATTACTACATTTTTTTTCTGCTAGATCTTTAGGTTTAGTACAACCAGCAGTACCGTGCAATTCACCGCAGATAACACAAACTGAAGGTAACTTGCAGTAAGTTTTTGTGTGACCATATTCTTGACTATTATGGCACTGTACGGGTCCAGAAAGCTTGTGTGGTTCTTCAACTGTTATTTTTCGGTATAAGAGATATTTTAAATTATAAATCGGATGAGTCTCGTTTTTTAAATTTTATATCGTTTGGCTATGTTCGACGCGAAATAGAGGTTGAAGAATCTTCTCCCTATTTATTATGTTAGATACATTTTTTACCTTAAATCCCTAGAGGAAAAGTGCATCTATTATTTCTTCAAGAGCAAGATAGGAATCTATGCCCTTCAATATGATCTGCAGGCCTTTAGTACTCTTAAGCTGATATGTGTAGAAACTTTTTTTACTTTTTCAGTAATCGTTTTGTGAAAATCTTTTTCTTCATAAATTTGAATTTTGGTTTCATCAATGTTACCACGTTTTATTGGAACGATGTGAAATTTATTCTTACGAATGACTGTAATTAAATTTGAAATTTATTTGCTGGTGGTTCAGCTTGATCTATATACGTATTTCATTGGCGCTTGAACCAAATCATCAGTAGACTTCAACCACAAATTTTGAACAGTCACAAACCTCTTACTTTATGCACAGACTTTCAAAAACTATATGAGAATTCATAAAATAATAATATTTTTGAAAATCACAAAGACAAAATAAGCTTAGTAGGCTTTGTAACTCATACAAAACCCAGCAAATAATTTATATTCGATATAAATCTATTTTATTTTTCTACACCCTATAATAATAATAAAAGTAATTACAAGGCGAAATGAAAAATAAAATCTAAGATTTAACATTTAAGAAATTTATTATTCGACATATTGTCATAATTATATTTTAATTTGAAATTTATTTGCGGGTGGTTCAGCTTGGTCTATATACGTATTTCATTGGCGCTTAAACCAAATCATTAGTAGACTTCAACCACAAATTTTGAACAGTCACAAACCTCTTACTTTATGAACAGACTTTCAAAAACTATATGAGAATTCATAAAATAATAATAATTATGACAATATGTCGAATAATAAATTTCTTAAATGTGAAGTTTTAGATTTTATTTTTCATTTTGCCTTGTAATTACTTTTATTGTTATCAAATGGATTTCTAATTGTATAAAGGTGAAGAAAAATAAAATAGATTCATATCGAATATAAATTATTTGCTAGGTTTTGTATGAGTTACAAAGCCTACTAAGCTTATTTTGTCTTTGTGATTTTCAAAAATATTATTATTTTATGAATTCTCATATAGTTTTTGAAAGTCTGTGCATAAAGTAAGAGGTTTGTGTTTGTTCAAAATTTGTGGTTGAAGTCTACTGATGGTTTGGTTCAAGCGCCAATGAAATACGTATATAGACCAAGCTGAACCACTAGCAAATAAATTTCAAATTAAAATATAATTATGACAATATGTCGAATAATAAATTTCTTAAATACTGTAATTAAATTTTTAATAAGAGCGTTTGAATTTTTTTCTCTCAAATAGATTGGTGGTGGCTTGGATGTTTTGTTCGTGGATACATCGGGTTTGTTGTTATCATCTTGCTATATTTGAAAACGGTTTTGACGGTTAATAGAGGATGCGCTGTTATTCCTAGATATTTTTGGAGCAGATGAAATTTTCGAAGACTCTGGGCTTCGCCCGCGCCTTACCACAGTTATATATCTGTCCATTCCGACTTGGACCTTGGGTTTTGGGCTGTTCTTAACTTCAGTAAAAACTTGGTTAAGTGATGACCACGAGCCCGAAGCGGATGATATCGCTGAGTTTAATGTAGAAGTAATAGGCAATGGTAGTGTTAACGAATCACTAGTTGTCATTGGACAAAGCGAAGTTGATCGCTGACGAAAAAGTGGCCTCGCCGTTAAAAAAAAGTCCAATATCAGATTTTTTATTTATTTTGTTTTCATTAAGTGCTTCAGAGCTCTCAGTGAGTCTATCATCAGAGATTTTTTATTTTTATTATTTTCATTAAGAGCTTCAGAAGTAAAATAGGCATTTTTGCCATAAGAACTCACTTCACAGTTATTTGTTTTTGAGGTACTCATATGGAGTATTCCTCAAAGTGGATTGTTTGTTTGTTTTCTTGTTTGCGGTTTTTTTTTGTTTTTGTTATTTATGACTATGTAAAAAATATTAGCAACGCAAATAAAGCTTATTTATCAATAACAATATGTATTCCGAATATTTTTTCGTTTGATTTTTTTTGTTTGTTAAGTATGAAATAAAAACTCCGCTAAAGCGTCTGTTCACTATGAATGTACAACGAGAACTCTGAGAATTTTTTAAGAATTTTGTAAATAATTAAAAAAAGTGTGTATCTCCTAAGTTATAAGAGATATGGAAACACATCTGAGGAAATTATTTCTTTTAAGCTTGGCTCAATATGCTACATCCGGTAAAAATCGGATAATTTTTAAAAAAGTTACAAGACTCAGAATTTTTTTGAGTACCAGGTAGTCAACTTTGGCCCACTGTAACTCCTCTCCAGCTCAAGCTAGAAGACTGTTATGACATGTGTTATAAAACCTGGTATACATAAATCCAATCAGTAGTTTAGAAGTTCCAGATTTATTACCATTTATTTTGTAAAAGCCCTCACTGTGCAATGTAAATTTTACATATATACGTGCATACATACCTACACGCATACATATGTACATACATACATATGTATTTGTTAAAACCTATTTTTCAACCCAGAAACCATTCAAATTTGAATTTATAATTTTTTGTGAGCGTGCGTGATCGTGATAAGTTGTAAATCACTCGTGCGTGATTAAGAATATTTTATTCGTGAGCGTGCATGATCGTGAGAATTTTTAATATCATTCGTGCGTGAACGTGCGTGAGTAAAAAATTTTTCCGCGTGTGCGTGCGTGTCGTGAGTTAAAAAACCCTCACGTTCACAACTCTAGTTATTACGCCATTTATTAGCGAATATTCTAGATCCGGTTCATGTAGTATTAAATGAGGTACCCTGTGTGCGATTGAGTCAGTGCTAATTAGAAATTAGTGGAGTGAACATCGTTGAAAGTAAAACACCTCGTGCGGTGGATAATAACGTTAAGAAGTAAATAAGAAAAGACAAGTTATAATTTGTTTAGTAAAAAATAAAAGGAAGTTCAGTAGCAAATAAGAAAGTCGTGCGTTATTGATTTTTATTTTTGAGCAATCAAAAGACTCACACGTTTAATAAAATTTAAACGTAACAATATGTAATATTTTTACCATATATAATTCAATACTTTTCCATATATGACATAACCACGCAAAATTTCATTTGCAAGCCCATGGGCTTGCGCAGTCGACGTTATGGTAACAGACGTATGCTACTTCGTAAGAGTATGTGTGATGTTGTATTATACTGATTTTATAATTTGCTTTATTTGGTTATATTATATGGCCGGCGCTAAGGCGCCGCTGGCCAGGATTCGCAGGTTTATATGCAGAATCCCTTATTTTAATAAAACAATGTGCCGATTTAAGGCATGAAATAATTCTTTCTTTATTTTTGACATATACTGCCTTAAATACTATTTTACAAAAATATTCTTACACAACTAGTAACCTACATAATCATACATTTAATTCATCAAAAACCCTTTTCACTAATTCAGCAGTTTATTGCAATTGCCAAATATTCAAGCTACAAAGTATTTGTTAGTTTATTAATAAAAGTTAGTGTGTCAGTACGATCAATGAAAATTGATCGTTTTGTTCCGTTTGTTTTTTCTTTTAAAAAGCAAAAGAAACAAAAGAAAATAAAAGAGGACAAAAGGTGCGTTCAGACGATGCTACACTACACCCTTACCCTTTTAGTTAAAATTTTACAATTTAGCAAGATTGCAAAATTTTAATTGTTGTTTAGTGCATTAATATGGTTACTGATATAGGTGGAAAATTTTGCATTGCTTAATCTTCTGAATATATGCGGGTTTTATATTTTGATTTTACAATTATTAATTATAAAAAAAAATTTTAAAAGCTAAAATGTACTTTTTCTTTTAATTTTATGTTATTTATGTTTTACATTATTTCTTAAAACTTACATATGTTAAACAAATTGTTTTTCTTAGTTTTTATACTTTTTTAAAAGATTCTTATGAACTATTTTATTTTTTCCGTTGATATTTAATTCTACATTAACTTTATCTATGCTTACTACCTCGTATGGGCCTTTGTATGGTGCCTCATATTTTTTTCTATTTTATACCTTTAATAAAACTAAATCTCCTATATTAATTTCTATACTATTTATCTTACTGTATGATTCTAAGCTTCTATTCCTTTTTGTTACTTCTATAATGCTTCTAGCATTGTTTATTGAATTTCTTAGCCTTATTTTTAATTCCTTAGCATAATTGTCCAAGTCATATACTATATTATTATTCATCACGTTTTCACCTGGGAGTTCTGGTATTTTACCAAAAATGAATTCGAATGGTGAGTAATTAGTGTCTACGTGAGGTGTAATATTATATGCAAAAGTATAATATGGTATCCACTCATGCCAATTGTCATCGTTAACGAAAGATAAAAAGTATTCAATTAATACCCTATGGTTTCTCTCTACTGTGCCTAAAGTTTCATGATGATATGGTGTTGAAAATTTTTGTTCTATTTTTAATAACGTACAAATTTCCTTCATTAGTTCGTTTACAAATTCAGTACCTCTGTCTGACTTTAAAACCTTCAAAATACCATATTTTAATATCAAATTTTCGATTACACATTTAGCTATTGATTTTGCTTCTTTATTCTACATCGGTGCTGCTATTACATATTTAGTCAATTCGCATTACATTGTTAGTATATATCTGTTATTTTCGGATGGTCTTAATGGTCCGACTGTGTCAATTACTATAGTTTCAAAACTGTTATTTGGCGTGTCTGTGAGACATAACGGTTCTTTTGTATGCCTTATTTGTTTATTTCTCTGACACAAATCACATTTCGAAACGTATTCTTTTACCATTTTGTACATATTTTTCCATATTTATCTTTGTTTTAATTTTATTAATGTTTTCCTTATTCCAAAATGTCCTCCGCATGGTGTGTTGTGATACAATTTAATTAAATCATATTTTTTGTTGTTATCTTTTATTATTTGAGGATTACTATATAACATTATTGTGACGTCACTTTCTTTACATTTATTTATTTTTTCTTTAAGTTTTTCAATGGATATCCTTTTAAATATTTCGTCGCTCTTTTCTAGTGCGAACTTATCATATTCCGTTCTGCCTAAAACAGAAAGTAGTTTCTCCATCACATTATCTAGATAATCGAGATTTTGGCTACATCTGACGCGCGTTTCATTTAGAACAGAATCATTTTCAATTTTAATTTCTTTTCTTAGTTTTTCAAATATAAATTTTAATTTTCTAGCTAGCTTTATATCATTAATGGATGTACAGTCCCAAATTTTGAGTTGGCCAAACTCATTAAGATCTGTAACACCATCTTGTTTGGATCCATATATTTTATCTTCTTTATTTTTCATATTTTCCTCATTATTTGTTATACTTTTATTTTTCATATTTTCCTCATTATTTGTTATACTTTCATTTTTCATATTTTCCTCATTATTTCTTATATCTCCTTTATCTTTTTCTTGTTGTATCACTTTCTTGTTCATACTTCTAGTTATCACTAGTGATCTTTTAATTGTTTAATCATTTTTTTCAGGAATCATTGTCCTTAATGTGTCAGAATCTATCTTTATTCTTGACAATGCATTGTCATTCGAAATCGTAATCCGATAATTCTAGGCGAATTCTAGTCAGCTTTGAACTTGGATTTTTGTGAGAAAATAACGCTATCAATGGTCTGTGATCTGTAACGACTGTGAATTTTCTGCCATACAGATATGGTCTGAAAAATTGTATACCCCAATGTATACCAAGTAATTCTTTTTCTATTACGGGCTTATTTACTTCATGCTTATTTAGTGATCGACTTGCAAACGATATAGGTCTATCTAGTCCGATTTCTCCTTGTGATAATACAGCTCCTAGCGCAAAATTAGATGCGTCCGTAGTCAAAATGAATTTTTCATTGAAATCAGGATATTGCAAAATTGGCGGGTTAATTAGTTTATTTTTCAATATATCAAATGCGTCTTGGCATTTTTCTGTCCAAACAAATTTTCTGTTTTTCTTCAAAAGTGCATTCAAACTACTTGTTATTTCAGCAAAATTTTCGACAAAACGTCTGTAATAATTACAGAACGCTACAAACCTTCTTACCTCTTCTGCATTTTTAGGTACTGGGTATTTTGTAATTGCCTCAAATTTTTCTGGATCAGGTTTTATGCCTTGTGGTGTTATCAAGTGTCCTAAATATACGACTTCTGATCGTAGAAATTGGCATTTACTAGGGTTAAGTTTTAAATTGTATTTATCCAACCTGTTAAGAACTTTTACAAGATTAGTATTGTGGTGGTTCAAACTGCATCCAAAGATTATTATATCATCAACATACAAAAATGCCTCTGACTCTAGTCCGGCTAGTGCTATTGTAAGCATACGTTGAAAACTATTTGATGATATTTTTAGTCCAAATGGTAATCTTGTGTATTGATAATGTCCATTTGGTGTTGAAAATGCTGTGTATGGACGTGATTGTTGATCAAGCTCAATTTGATGAAAAGAGCTTGTCATATCCAATGTTGAAAAATATTTGGCTCTACCCAATTTATCCAAAATATCATCTAACCGTGTCAATGGAAATTTGTCATTGACAATTTTGTCATTAAGCTTTCTGTAGTCAACAACCAATCTCCATTTTTTTAAATCCGTCTGCCCTTTTTTTGGTACTAGTAACAATGGTGCATTGTAAGGACTTATTGATGGTTCTATAATTTTATCTTTCAAAAGTTTCTGAACTTGCGAATTTATTTCAGTTGTCTGAGCCTGTGGTAAACGATAGTTTTTTATGTATACTGGACTGCTATCGTGCAGTTCTATTTTCTGTTTATAAAAGTTATTTGTCGTTAGTTTCTCATCTTCAATGTGGAATACATGTTGATATTTCTTCAATATTTCCTTTAAGTTTGCCATGTTCTCGTCTTCCGAATGATCAAGCTCCAATAATTTTAATAACTCTTCAAATCTTTTTGATGTATATTCGTGAATACTGTTCTGTGTATGCAATTTGTAACTATTATAATTTTGTAGTGGTACTGTTTTTATTTTTATATTCTGAATTTTCACATCTTTATCTGTGACATTTAGTATTTTTATGTGCTTATTGCCAGTTTTAGGTATTATCGTATTTGCGACGTACACACTTTTAGTGATTTCCCTGTTTAAAACCAACGCGTCTTGTTCTATGTCTATCTTTATAGGAACAACGATTTCACTTCTGTGAGGAATAGTTACTGTATTTATTCTTACAGTGTCGTCATAAATTGGAATATTGATGATTTCATTATCTTTTACGAAAGTTAACATATATGTGTCATAATCTATATTGCATCTATGTGTCGTTAGGAAATCTCTTCCCAGAATACCATTAGTGCTTATCGGAAAGTTATCTTCTACTACTTGTTCTTTATGATTCAAAATAATTTTGTTTATATCTATTTCTAAATTAGTTGAGCCCAATGATTTAATCATATCTGTTGAAATTCCTGTCAAATTGCAATAATCGTCTGTATCTTCCACATTGTTAATTAAAATATTCCTTTTGCATAATGAAACATCTGCATTCCCATCGGGGATCCTGTCTATACGGTCCCCGGGATTGGTCCGTTTCCCTGCTCACTTACATAATTTATATTATGATTTCTATTACGGTTGTTGTTGTTATTGTTCTATCTTCTTTGTGTGTTAGATATGTTACTGCGATTGTTAAACCTATTGTTTGTGTTGAAATTTATGTTTGGTTTGTTATTGTTAGTTTTTTGAAAATTATTGTTGTTGGTTTTAGAGTAAGTATTCCCATTTTCACCATAGCTTCTATTGTTAATATTGTTATTTTTCCTGTACATCCTGCTGTTGTTGTTGTAGTTAGTGTTCAATCTGTTATTGTTGTTATAGGTTTTATATGTATTTTGCTGTTGATATCGTGGCTTTTCTCTGTGGACATGCATTACCGAATTGTTTGTTAACTTGCATTCGTTTTCCGATTCCAGAGCAAGTTCTGCAGCACTTTGCAAATTATTTGGTCTGGCTGCGTATATTGTTGTCTTGAAATTTTCATTTAGACCCTTTTTAAATGTATCCAAAGCCAATTTATTGTTTAATCGCATTATGACATTCTTTTCTGGTTCCGTTGCATTATTCCCTAATTCGTCTATTCCTAGTTTATTCAACTTGTCTATAATTGCAGTAATTTTATCCCTAAACAAACACTTTGAAAAAGTGTGTTCAATTTGCCTTGTAATTCTGGAATTGTCTCCCTACTCTTTTATCTGTCTTGTAATAGTCTTTTTAGTGTTTCAAAATTTTCTGGTTTTGAATAACTTCCCAATGCTGTTCTAACGTTTGATGACAATTTAGCGTGATATACATATTGTAAAAAATCAGTTTTGCCCTCGGCTGACAAATTTTTATTAATTATTTCCGCTGTTATTAAAAAGCTATCTAATTCCATATAGTTGCCATCGAATAGTGGAAGTGTTTTCGATGCAGTTTCCAGATTAAACGCTGCCATTTTAGAATCTGTTACCAGTATGTCCTGTTTCTTCGTACAATTATATGTTACCTCTTCGTGTATTGAATCAGGTAATTCTATTTCTAAGTTTTTCTTTATTGCTAATTTATAAAGTCTACTTTTCAAATCTAAGAAAAATGCATCAGCCGCTGATTTTTGTGCTGAAGTTAATCTCTGATAATTTACGTTAAAAATAATTCGTACTTCCTCTAACCTTTTCAATAAATTTTGAATATGTAATTCTAAAGTTTCCTCTCTAATAGGTGTGTCTATATTTATGCATTTATGCGAACGATCAAAATCTTCTTTAATTAGTCTGACCTTTGTAATTATTGCTTGCCAATCCATTTATTTTTACTATCATTATACAAAAGTTTACAGTACTTTAAAGTAATAGATTGAAATATTATATTGTAACCGTATCTGTATTATTTCTATTTTGATTATATTTAAGTACATACTTTTTGAAATACTTATTTATTTTAAATGCTATAAACAATATTATAATTACTATAACTAAAGTTATTATATATTCAGGGATTACTTGTTTGCTGTTTTCGGCGTTGCCGTTATTAACAATGTTTTCCTGAATTTCTACTTTACTCTGGGGCTTTCCCATGTCTTTATTGTTATATCCCCAAATTGTTAAAAATTTGTTTTTTTTTTAATTTATTTTTATTTTGATTTTCATAGTATGTAGATAACTCTTTCTCTATTTTTTCTATTTGCACCCAAATATCTGTTGCTATTGTCCAATGTGGTGGTGGGTTTGCATTTATTGTTTGCTGTAATGTAGCCAAATTTCTTCGTAGCCACACAAGTCTACCCCCTCTCTTCATACGTTTTATCACGACTTTGGGTATCTGTATTAACGCTTCTTCTTTTCTTTTGATCAATCTGGCTTTGTATTCATTTATTGTTAATTTTTTCGGTCCCTGTTCAGTGATTTTTGCTGCTACGTACTTCGGGATTTCTACATCGGATTTCCCATCTGGTGTATATTCTTCCATTTAAAATTTTTCAAATGCCTGGTTTGGCAGGATAATTAAATTTTGCAGGATTAAATTTTGCAGGATATTAATTTATTTTGCAGGATATTAATTTATTTTGCAGTATTAATTTATTTTGCAGGATCTTGGTTTTGCAGGATCTTGGTTTTGCAGGATCTTGGTTTGGCAGGATCTTGGTTTTGCAGGATCTTGGTTTGGCAGGATCTTGGTTTGGCAGGATCTTAGTTTTGCAGGATCTTAGTTTGGCAGGATCTTAGTTTTGCAGGATCGCCATATACTGATTTTATAATTTGCTGTATTTGGTTATATTATATGGCCGGCGCTAAGGCGCCGCTGGCCAGGATTCGCAGGTTTATATGCAGAATCCCTTATTTTAATAAAACAATGTGCCGATTTAAGGCATGAAATAATTCTTTCTTTATTTTTGACATATACTGCCTTAAATACTATTTTACAAAAATATTCTTACACAACTAGTAACCTACATAATCATACATTTAATTCATCAAAAACCCTTTTCACTAATTCAGCAGTTTATTGCAATTGCCAAATATTCAAGCTACAAAGTATTTGATAGTTTATTAATAAAAGTTAGTGTGTCAGTACGATCAATGAAAATTTATCGTTTTGTTCCGTTTGTTTTTTCTTTTAAAAAGCAAAAGAAACAAAAGAAAATAAAAGAGGACAAAAGGTGCGTTCAGACGATGCTACACTACAGTATGCTTGGCTGTTTTGTTGCTGTACGTCAGCTACTTCGGACAAAGTATGTGTGATGTTGTGTGTTTGGCTGTTTCGTTGTTGTTGCATGGCTAAACAAATTGCCCAACTATAATGTGAATAAGCGAACTTAAGCAACTGTGCGGTAACATATAAAACGTATGTGGCAAACTATAATGTACTTATGGAACTTTTCGTCAAGTTTCGTCAAATGTCATTTTCTTAAGCTAAGTGCCAAACTGAACGCATATTCCGTACGGAAAACACGGTTTGTGAATTTTTTAAACTCAAGCAAACAGCATCAGAAAATATTCATTGATTTTAAATATTTCTTTATTGTTTCTTATTTTAAACTCAGAAAAGAAAGCAAAACTTTTATTTTCATTTTTTGTTTTACAATACACCTATACACACATACACATGAGTTGATATATGTATGATCATTGTTGTACTTTTTAGTAGGCAAAACAAATAAAACAAGCAATAAAGTGGAGGATATAATTATACGTGAATTTTTAATTTTTTATTTTTTTTTTAATACATTTTTTTTTTTTTTTTAATACATGTATTTATTTATTGTATCTTCAAATATGAACTAACAATAAGTATTCAAATCTTAAATCTAAAATATAATTATTAGGACCGACCACTGTCGGACAAACTTGTTAATAGTTATAAATAATACATAAGTAGTGATAATCAAAAAAGAAAAAAAAATTTATAAAAAAGTATAAAAAAAGTATTTTCAAGAAATCCCATCTGGCGTGTTGAGTAATAGAGCCCTTGTGTCCCTCTTTTTTAAGCGGATGTGTCCAGTAAAGTTCAAAATATTACGAGCAAGCGGATTAGGATGTGACTCGAGTTTTGTTAAATATTTGCCTGCGTATTTTGCAATTTCTTCAATCACTAGTGGCATATTTAAATCACGATGTATATTAGAATTTTTGATGTACCATGGTGCCGATGTTATTAACCGTAAAATTTTGTTTTGCCTTCGTTGGATTCTCTCTACATTGGAAGCTGAAGCAGTGCCCCATAACTGGATACCGTAACACCATATTGGCTTTAAAAGCGACTTGTATAAGAAAAGTTTACAGTCCAGGCTAAGTGTTGAATTTCTGCCAATCAACCAGTGTATTTGAGATAACTTAAGTTTCATCTGTGTTAGCTTAAAGTCAATATGATGTTTCCACGTAAACCTTCGATCAAGGTGTATACCAAGGCATTTCACTTGGGTATGTTGAGGAATATTTTGATTATTGATTCGAATTTTGGAACAAGTATCTCTTCTTAGGGTAAACGTTATATGGACACACTTTTGTTCAGTTACCTTAATTCTCCATAAGTTCAACCACATTTCCAATTGTGTAATATGTTCTTGTAAATATCGGGAAGCCTCGTGAGGGTTTTCATGCATACTAAGGCAGGCTGTATCATCGGCAAACGTAGATGTATGGATATTGCTGCTCAAAGGCATATCACAAGTATAGATCAAATACAAAACTGGCCCCAGTATGCTCCCCTGTGGCACACCGGATGATATAGATTCGGGCACACTCATGAATTCTCCTTCCACAACCGTGAACTTCCGGGTAGTGATGTAACTTTCTAATAAATTCACTAAATTTATTGGTAGATATGATTTTAATTTTAGAATTAGACCTTCATGCCACACTTTATCAAATGCCTGAGAAACGTCAATAAACAGGGCAGAACAATACTTCTTTTCCTCAAATGTTTTTCTTATAAATTGAACCAATCTATGAGTTTGTTCAATGGTGCTATGCTGACTTCTAAAACCAAATTGATGGTCTGGGATGCACCCACTATCTGTTAAGGTTGGGGACAATTTTGTCATGAGCAGCTTTTCGAAGAGTTTCGACATAGTTGACAGCAAACTTATTGGCCTATATGACTCAGCTTTAGTAAGATCTTTTCCCGGCTTTGGAATCATTTTGATTTTTGCAAGCTTCCAGAGTTGTGGATAATACTCCAGTCGTAATATGGCATTAGAAATAAACAGAAAGATTCTTATTGCAATATGCGGCAAGTTGATCAGCATCTTGTTACTAATTCCATCAATACCTGGAGCTTTCTTTGGCTTGAGTTCAGCAATTACTTTATGTACATCACGCATCTTAAACTTTAAGGCTCGAGGGGGTAGAGCAACTACACTCGGCAAATCAGCAACACCAGTACATGTATTTGGGGTAAATACGGATTTTAAATGCTCAGCAAATATTTTACATTTTTCCGTATCGCTTCTTGCCCAATCTCCGGTAGATGTTCGCAGAGGTGGCTTAAACTCAACGGGTGTTTTAAACTTTCTAGCAGCGTGCCACAAAGAGTAATTAGATGTCGGTGTGACATCAAGACCTTCCAAATAATGTTTAAGAGATGCAGTTTTTTCAGATGCAAGCAACTCTTGAAGTCGTTTAGAACATTCTTTAAGTCTGAGTTTATGTTGGGGTTATCTGTGCTGTTGCCATTCCTTTCTAGCTCTTCTTTTTTCACATACGAGATGTTCAATATCCCTGGAATAAATTTTATTAAACCCAGACTGCGGATGGGAGGTAGTGGCATGTTCAGCAGCCTGTTTAATAATTTCGTTAAGATTGGCAATGTTAGTTTCAATGTCATTGGGTGTTCTTAACGTAATATTTTCCGTGCAATGACTACTAAGATATTTTTTGAATCCCAGCCAATTAACACGATTGGTCATCTTCGTATATGGGTGAGGTAAGTCACTTCTTAGTGGGTTACAAATTGTAACGATAGTGGGGGAGTGATCGGAGGAGAGATCTAGAGAAGTTTCAACACTAATTACGCCAAAATCAATAACATCTGGAATTTTTCGTACGTCAGTAGGCCAATAAGTGGGCTCCCCACTGGAAATAACATCTAAGCCCATTTTTGAAATTGTATTAAACAAAGCTCGACCTCTAGGTGTTAAAAGGCGCGATCCCCAGTACGTATGCTTTGCATTGTAGTCTCCAGCTGCCACGAAACAAGATCCAAGCGATTTGTAGAACTTCTCATACTGGTCTTCGGTAACTGAAAATCTGGGAGGTGAGTAAATTGATGATATTACGAAATTAGAACAAAAATTTTCTACAAAAATATTCGTAGCTTGCATATATTCTTCACTAACGTTGTCAAGAATATAGTGCTTGAGTCTTGACTTAATTAGAATTGCAGATCCACCGCATGCTCTCCCTCTAGGGTCCTTTGTATCATACATAGTGTAGCCATTTATTTTGAAAAAGCTTCTCGAAGTCAAATGTGTCTCAGAGACCAACATTATATCAATATTTTTTTCCGTAAGGAAGTGCTCAAGTTCATTTTTATGTTGGCGAATGCCGTTTGCGTTCCAGAAACATATTTTTAACGTGTTCATGGCTTGTTAATTAATGCTTGAAGCAGAGTATTCTGCATTCTCAGCATTTCTTGCATTATGGTAGTCATATTTGTTGTAAAATTATTTATAGTTTGCACCAAATTGTCAATAGTAGCTTCAAGGCGACTAAAGTTAAAGCTTGAGTTTGCATTCGTTGAATTATTTGGAGGTGGAACATTTTGTGGGGGAATAGAATTTGTTTTAGCAGCATCGGCATACGATACACGTGAAGTAACTGGTTGGCTCATTTGCACAAAAGTGGCGGAGTAAGCGTTTGCTGATTGAGATGGAGCTAATTTGGGTTTTTGCACCATAATCTGTTTGACAAAAGAGTACACAGGACAGCCTCTGTAGTTAGCGGTGTGATTACCTCCACAATTACTGCATTTTTTATCACTTTGATCTTTTGGCTTATTGCAACTAGCAGTGCCGTTTAATTCGCCGCAAACAACACAAACAGTGGGTAATTTACAGTATGTTTTTGTATGGCCATATTCCTGGCAGTTATGGCACTGTACGGGACCTGATCGCTTATGTGGCTCTTCAACTGTGATTTTTCGGTATAAGAGGTATTTTAGGCTATAAATTGGGTGTGTCTCGTTTTTTTTCAGCTGTATATCATTCGGCTCCAATTCAACACGAAATAGAGGCTGGGGGATCTTCTCCCTATTGATTATGTTGGTAACATTTTTTACCTTAAATCCTTGTATCATGAGTGCATCTTTTACTTCTTCGGGATTAACATAAGAGTCAATACCCTTCAATACGATCTGCATACCTTTGGCACTCTTAAGCTGGTACGTATAAAAACTTGTTTTATTTTTTTAAAATTCAGTCACTATTTTAAGGAAATTTTTTTCTTCGTATATTTGAATTTTAGTTTCGTCAATATTTTAGAATAACATGAAATGCGTTTTCACCAAAGGCCGAGGCTAATTTTTTGATTAGGGCGTTAGAATTTTTCTCTCTCAAATATATAGGTGGTGGCTTAAAAGACTTTTGCGACGATGCAGCGGGCTTGTCGTCGGTGACTTGCAATAATGAAAAACGATTTTGACGATTGGTAGGTGAAGCGCTATTATCCCGAGACATTTTTGCAGCAGATGAAATTTTTGAAGAATTTGGGCTTCGCCCACGCTTTACCACTGTTATGTATCTATCAATTCCGACTTGTACCTTGGGTTTTGAGCTACTTTTATCTGTAGTGATAACTTTATTAAGTGATGAACACGAGCCTGAAGGAGATGATATTACTGACTTATATGAAGAAGTACTAGGCAACTGTAATGTTAATGAATCACTATTTGGCATTGGACAAAGCGAAGTTGATCGCTGACGAAAAATTGGATTTGTCGTTAAAAAAAATACTTTCATTAGATTTATTATTTGTATTATTTTCATTGAGAGCCGTTAGAACTCACTTCATAATTTTTTGTATTTGAGGTACTCATATAGAGTATTCCTCAAGGGTACTTTTTGTGTTTTTTTTTTGCTTACTGTTCTTTTTTGTTTTTGTAATTTATGATTGTTTATTTGTTTTTGAGTTACTGGTATAGAGTATTCCTCAATGTCACTTTTTTTTGTGTTTTTTTTTGTTTTCGGTTTTTTTGTTTTTGTTATTTCCACTATGTAAAAATATTATCAAAGCAATAAAGCTTATTTATTAAAGTCAGTATGTACCTATTACGAATAATATGCACTACGAATATTTTTTTTGTATATTTTTTTGTTTGTTTAATAAGAATGTAAGAAAAATTCCGCTAATCGACTATTCACTATGAAGGTACTGTTAATACCAGACTCGTTTGCCTGGCTTAACTGAGATGTAAGTGGTGGTGGTACACAAGGATAAGCAATTTAAAAATGTTGATGTTTTTTACCCAAGTGATGCACAAGGATAATTCAAGTTGTGGAGGAATCAATTAGTTATTCAGGTAGTATACCAGGATAATCTAATTGACTCAAAGAAGTGAAGTGTATGATGATTTAAGTAGCAATCATAAACTTTATTCAATAATTTTAATATTTATACAAAATGTAAAAAATAACTTAAAACTAATACAATAACAAAAAGAAAAAAATAGGAATGCAAACATAATTTAAAACGGCCAGAAACTGTTCATTATTATCTTGCCAAATTCATTCCCATCGTAAGCTAAGCAAAACAGATATTCAATTTCACTACTGTCTGGCTGGTAATTTGAAACACACGTGGAAAATAAAATGTTTTATTTATTTCGTCAATTATGCTGACATGATGGTTCTCATACCTGGCTTGACAAATGTGTGAGAAATAAATTAATTTTATTTTAATTAAATTGTGGGAAAGAATTTAAGTGTACTTGAGACTTGGCAAAAATATGAACAAACAAAAAACAAAAAAAGTCAAACAAAAACGAAGTAAGCGTTTTGCTTAAAGTTTAATTCAACTAGAGATTCTTTTTATTTTGATACCAAATAAAAAGAATCAAAAGAATTAACATATTACGCCCCCACGGGGATTGTTAATATCAATAGGCAATTTAACTGAACAATTTCCGGTAATTTATGCTGAAGTAAATTAAGCGCCAAGGTCCAACGAAATGTTCCAGTTTGACCTGGGTGATGGCTGTGGTGCGATTGGATGCGTATTGAGTCTTCTTTTTAATAATATTTTGATTAACAGGATGGTTAGCAATGTTAAAATCAGAGCCAGTCCCACATAGCTGACTGCCAAGCTATGCACGCCATGATTCATGGTTGGGGTGGGTATATTCCGCATCTGTTCTCTTACCTCCTCTTGCAGTCGGGTTAAGTTTCCCATGATTCTTAGGTCTTGGAAAGTTTCGGTTATATTGAAGACCTTTTGTTGTAAATGGGGCAATAAAACTCCAGAGCTTGTATAGGAGGCATACAAAGTCGAGGTAATTGTTTGGTGCCCATATACGGTAATCAACTCATTTTTCATTGAACATCCTGCTGGTAAGGTAAGCAATCCAGTTCCTTGTAAGACCTGAGAACCACTGATGCCGTTGCATACCGTACTTAATTTGAGTGGATGTTGAGTTGCGACTAGCCATTGATTTTGTTTATGAAGTTGGTATCACACATTACTATGGGCTAGTACGTCGGTATTGCAACTTAGGTCTGACTCGTTGTTAAATAAATGTATCTCACAACGACACATTGGTGAATTTTTGAAATACGTAGCTTGGATATTTGGGCATAAAAAAGTATCGTGTTCAAGGATGTGGCAATCACGGAGTTTGGTATCATCAACCGGGAAATATTCGTCTCGGTGACCGTTGAGAGCCATCATTTTGGCTGTTGGAATGATCGCAACCAAAGAGTCATTTACTAGTTGTGGAACTGGTGTAAGATAAAAGAGGTCGAAATCCTCTTTATGGGCTAGTGGAATTTCCAATGTGCAAATGATGTGTTGGTTTGAAATGGCTGTATTAGCTGTCACTAAACCATACAGATGAATGATATCCGTAACTGGTAGTATTAAATCCGATGGCAGATTTGCCTTAATATTGTCCACTTCCAAAGAAAATTGTTGTGGTGTTAGTAGAGAGGGACTTATTCTGCCATGATATGTATCGGTTAGCAGATCCATTATGGCCTTTAACATTGTTTGCACATTGCCTGAGATGATGATCAACTGAATGCTAAGCGAGAAAATAAGTTGAGACTGCTGGGTTTCATTGACAGTAAAGTTCTGGAGTCTTTTTAGCCGAAAGTTTAATTTATCGAGGCTATTCTGAGTATGAGCCTCCGTTTGTTTCATAATGTTAAGGGTGGAGTCGAGGAATGATGTTTGATTCCGTAGAAGGTGTGCCAAGTGATCCTCGTTATTCTTTATGCTGTTGATGGTGTCTGTCATTTTTTCGGCATACTGTGAATCGAGAACTCCAAATAATGAATTTGCTACATTTCCAATGAAATCAATTACCCCTCGTTTCTTTCTTCTTAAGAGACTTTCGAGACTGGTAGCCACTTTAAGTTTAACGTTGTTAAAATGCGACACGAGAGCGATACATTGAAAAAGCTTCCATTCTGAGATAATTGGTTTAACTTGACCAATCTGTTCAAAGTGTAACCCAGGAGAGCTAGTGATCTTTGTGTAGGTACCTAGCTGGCATACCACTAACGGAAGGAATAAGGCAAGAAGCATTAGTAGGCTCAGTGGAGATAATGTGCAGCGTTTTGGTGGTGGTGAGCCTTTGTATTTGTCAGTAGGTGGTTCGTTTCTCTTGAGTTCCGAGCTATTTCCTTTAGTTTTGTCCGGAGATTTGTAGTTTTCCTTGGGAAGGGAACTGCTTTTTACACCTTCACTGCCCAAAGACGTTGAGGGTGTGTTCTGAAGATCAGGCATATTTTCATTGCCAGTAGTGCCGTAGGATGTATCGAGAGGAAGCGGAGCAAGTAAGTGAATTGCCCGTTTAATAATACCTGTAGATGTTTTTACTGTTGTCGTCCTCACGATACCGTCAGGCCCGGGGAATGTTTCGATCAACTTTCCGATTCGCCACGTCATGACAGGAGTGTTGTCTTTCACTATAACTATAGTACCCACTGGCAGATTTTGAGACTTTGATTGCCATTTGTTACGCTGCTGGAGTTCAGTGAGGTACTCGTGGGACCATCGTTGCCAGATATGATGTTTTATTTTTGATACTAATTCCCATCGTTTAACGAGTGATGGCGACATCGACTGAGCAGTTGCATCGACTTGTGCCGTGAGAGGTTCCCCAATCAGGAAATGGCCAGGAGTCAAGGCAGCTGCATCATTAGGATCATTTGATAATGCTGTGATAGGTCTGGAATTCAGTATTGCCTCTACCTCTATGACTACAGTTTCCATTTCTTCATAAGTTAGGGATGCGTTTGTCATTTCTTTGAGTAATAACTTTTTAGCCGACTTGACTGCGGCCTCCCACAATCCCCCAAAATGAGGTGCTCGAGGAGGAATGAAATGAAAAGAAATGTTTTTATTTGCACATTCTTGCTGAATGGCTTCTTGAGCTGTGGGGGTAAAAAAGGCTGATGATAATTCCGCTAGTTGATTTCGTGCTCCTACAAAGTGTGTTGCATTGTCGCAGTAAAGTTGTTGGCAGTGACGTCTGCGACTGGTAAATCGTTTAAGTGCTCCCAGGAACGCTTCTGTTGTTAGGCTTGTAACTAATTCAAGATGCACTGCTTTTGTGGCGAAGCAACAGAATACTGCAATGTACGCCTTTTGAGGTCGTTTTCCTCGAGTTTTAAAGTGAACCCAAATTGGACCACAATAGTCAACCCCGGCATTTATAAATGGTCTTGCTGGTGTAACCCTCGTTGCAGGTAGATTTCCCATGATCTGCTGGAGAAGTTTTGGTTTTGATTTTGCGCAACTTACGCACTTATGGATGGTTTCTCGTGCTAAGTATTTTCCCTTGATGGACCAAAATCGTTGTCGGACATTTGCAAGGAGAGCCTGAGCTCCACAATGCTTATTTTCTTTGTGTATTGACTCAAAGATTAGTTTGCTGATTATCTCATTATAAGGGAGGAGCATTGGATGTCTTTCTTTGCGTTTTTGCAACTGCTTGATGTCTTCTGAGAATGCAAATTTTTGAGTTTCTCTAATAATTATAAGAAGTGAATCGTGGAGCTCGAAAGGTGTCAGAGCTCTTTGAGTTTGTCGATCTGCCTTGGGAATTCTAGTATTTTTAATGAATCTGAAGATGTATCCTATAATACGTTGCAGGGTTTTAAAAGAATTTCTATGGTTGATAAAATGCAAAAAATTTTCAGTCGTTACCGAAACCAGCATGTTATAGGAAATTTTCTTCTGTTCAGGTAAAGGTGTGTCAGGAGTTGGAGAGAACATCGGAGGCCAATGTTTCTCATCACCATGAAGAAAGAATGGCCCATACATCCACTGGGGTGTATGCTGCAACTGCTGTGCATCCAAGCCTCTAGATATTATGTCTGCTGGGTTGTCCTGGGAACTCACATGACGCCATTGATCAGGTGTCGAGCTTTCTTGAATTGATGCTATTCGATTTGCTACGAATGTATGCAACGAAGATGATCGTGAATTTATCCATGCTAATATTATTTTTGAATCAGACCAGTAAAATGTGGCGTTGTATTCATATGCAGATCGTGCTTAACTTTTGCAGCCAAGTTGGCACCCAACTGGGCAACACATAATTCCAGCCTGGTCAGCGTTTATTGCTTGAGAGCGGCTATACGGGTCTTCGCACAAAGCAAGTATACAATAACTATTTTATTTGGCAAGTATGTCCTGATATATACTGCGGCACCATACGCCTTTTCTGAGGCATCTGTAAAAACATGGAGTTGCGTATTGCGTTGAATCGATCCTTTATATATATGTCGATGAGCTTCAAAGGTTTTGAGTTCATTCAGATTACTTCTGAAGCTTCGCCAGCGTGATTCAAATTCTAAAGGCACTGCCTCATCCCATGAAAGATTTAAATTCCATAATTCCTGGATGAATATTTTTGCTTTGACGACTACTAGTGACAGTAGTCCGAGTGGGTCAAATATACGCGCTAAATCTGAGGTGACTGTCCTTTTCGTCACAGCCTTGATTGGTTGTATGTTGACCTTAATTTTCAGTAGATCATCCTTGGGTAGCCATACTAATCCCAACGTTTTTGTATATTCGGTTTCGTCTGTGGAAAAATCAAGACTAACTTCTTGATCATCATTGGGGATATTGCGTAGCAATTGGGTATGATTTGCACACCATTTTCTTAAATGAAATCCGTACTTTGACATGACGTGTTGTAGTTGACGCTGAGTTTCTAGTGCTATGTTCAAGCTATCGCCTCCCCCCAAACCATCGTCCACATAAAAGTTCTTTTCCAAGAAATTGGCTGCTAACGGAAACTGCGTGTTGTTATCATGGCTTATTTCCTTTAGACATTTGATTGCCAAGTATGGTGCAGGTCTGGTTCCATATGTCACTGTATTCAACTTGAAGTAACTGATGGGTTCAGAAACATTACTTCTCCATAGAATTATCTGGTACTGTTGATCTTTTGGATGGACCAATATTTGTCGGTACATTTTTTCTATGTCTGTTGTGAACACGAAACGTGGAATCCGAAATCGCAGAAGCACCGTAAACAGCTCATTTTGTAGTGGTGGCCCGATGTGCAAAATGTCATTCAAAGATTTTCCTGACGAGGTTTTTGCTGACGCATCAAATACCACCCGAAGTTTAGTGGTGGTACTATCAGGTCGTAAAATGCAGTGGTGAGGAATAAAGTATTTAGACCCTTCCACCTCATTTATGTTGATTTTCGACATATGTCCCATTGTTTCGTAATCCTTCATAAACTGCATATATTGAGTTTTTAGGGAAGCATCTTTTGATAATCGACGTTCCAAGCTGATGAAGCGGTTAAAGGCAATATTATGTGAGGCGCCTAAAGAAGATGTTTCAGTACAGAATGGAAGTCGTACTACGAACCGTCCTTCTTTGTTACGAATAGTGTGTTGATTGAAATGTGCCTCACATTGGGCGTCATAGGGAGATAGTTGATGCCCAGTGCTCTCGATCTCTTCCAGTTTCCAAAATCATTCAATAGCCGTATTCATTTTATCCTCCTCAGTTAAAATACCACATATTGCTGATGAGAGTTGTTCTCCAGATACCTTTCCAGATACTATCCAGCCAAAGGTGGTATTTTGTAATATTGGGAGGTCATCACCGAGTTTAATTTGTCCTATAGCAAGGATTTGATGGTAATATTCTGCGCCCAACAAAATGTCAATTTTTTCTGGTCGGTTAAAAGTTGGGTCCGCCAGTGTGACATTGTTGGGAATCGCCCACTTATCGATGGTAAGTTGTTGAGCAGGTTGAGGAGAAATGATTTGTGGCAACACAAATGCCTCAAGACGTGTTGAAAAGTTGTTGAGTCTGGATTGAAGTGATATGTTGACACGGTGTTGAACTTTGGTGCGGTTTTTTCCAATTCCATTGATTGAAATCGAGGTGGTTCTTGCTGGGAGCCCTAGAGTTGTGACTAATCTCTCTGTAATGAGGTTGACTTGTGAGCCGGAGTCGAGAATTGCCTTACATTCAGTTTCTAGTCCATTTGCCTTGACGTTTACCAACGCTGTTCCTAGTAGGACATATGGTCTTCTGCCGACGGAACTTGCCGTCATGCTTTCAGCTTCGTTCTGTGGTGTGCTAACGAGAGATGTCACGTTTGTTGTGGAGGGGTTGTTAAGTGTAGCTGCCTCTCTGTCTGAGTCAATTTCTTTTTTAGGAGGAGTAACTTTTCTTGATGACGAATTACCTTGTGGGGTTGGTTCCAGATGTACCAAGGTATGGTGCTTTTTTCCACATTTCTGGCAGCGGCCTGAAATTGTACATTGTTTGGTACTATGGGTACTACTAAAGCAATTGACACATAATTTATGTTTCTGTATCATGTTTAGTCTGTTTGTTGAGTTTACATCGATGAATTTCTTGCATCGATACAATGGGTGAGAATCCCGCTTGCAAACTATGCACAACCGGTTTTCGTGTCGAGGTTGTGCTGTAAGCGCGCATATTTTGCTAGTGGAAAACGAAGGTTTTTCCTTGTGTCCCATTGCTTCCAGGGTGTGAAAATAGTTCTCAAGGAATGTCAGAAATTGGTTAATTGTTTGTAGTTCTTTTGGGTGAGAAATTGATTGCTCATATTGAGCATGCACTGTTTTATCTAACTTTTTGACCAGGATGTGGATAAGGATTGGATCCCACAATAACATTTGAAGCCCCATGTTGGAGAGTGCTGCCAAACATTCCTTTGTTGTATCGTGCAATCGCTTAATAGCAACCAATGTGGATGCCCCAGATGGCTGGTCAAGTAGTCTCTGAACTGCTGTTGCTACCATTACCCTTTTATTGTTGTATCGATCTTGCAGCAATTGCCACGCCACCTGATAATTGTCTGCAGTAACCGCAAGATGATTAATGAGGTTCGCTGCTTCACCAATGACGTTGGTTTTTAAATACCACATTTTATGAGCGTCAGACATCTGTTGTTCATGTACGATTCTTGTAAATAAATCGGAGAACGATGTCCATTTCATGTAGTCACCTTCAAATTTTGTAATGGTGATCGTAGGCAAAGGTAAGGTTGATGGTCTGGCCGTAGTTTCTGTGGTTGAGTGGTGGAGGCTTCTATTGGCCGTGGTGAGCTGTATGATTGCTGATTGTGCAGCTTGTTCGAGGTGAACATATCTGCTTGTATCATAACCAGCAATGTCTGGGTCGGGATATTTGTCCAGTAATTCATCATTAAGCCTTTCTAATTGAAGCCACAGCTGAGAGATAGTGGCTTTTTTACATAGTAAGATTGATCTTACATAGTAAGATTGATCTTGAGCTGGTTGCAACTGAAGTCCTTCTAGCTGTCGAGTAAGCGCCCCCATTTTTCCAAGTGACCGGCTGATTAATCCATCGTGTCCCCCAGTTGCTCCGGCTTGCGATTGATCTGTGTTTGCCGATTTGGGATTGGGATCATGTCCCCCAGTTGCCCCGGCTTGCGTTTGACCTGTAGTTGCAGGTTTGGGATTAGGAACTTCCTTTTTCCCGGATTCTTTACCTTGATTATCGAGTTCACGTTCCATTATCGCTATGTATTTCGTCGACATGGCCTCAATTCGAGTATAGTAGTCGGATGTGAAGTATTCATCAGATGTGTCTACGTCCTTCAAATCCCGCAATTCATTATCAGTGTCGAACTCTGTCCAAGCTGTCCTTAGACGAGATAGTCGCTCCTGGTAATAGGTTGCAGTTTTCCGGCTGGCTGAATCCTTGATGAAATTTCGAATAATGGTTGCAATATGTTCTCCAGTTTCCTTTAGTTGGCGGAGAAGTTTTGTTGAGGTTGTTTCCATGGTGGATTGGTTGTTGTGGAAAGCAGGGAAGTGACGGCACTATAGTTAATTCGAGGATTGCAGGTCCTGTCACGGTCGCCAAAAATGTTAATACCAGACTCCTTTGCCTGGCTTAACTGAGATGTAAGTGGTGGGGCTTATGCAAGTGGTACACAAGGATAAGCAATTTAAAATTTGTTGATGTTTTTTACCCAAGTGATGCACAAGGATAATTCAAGTTGTGGAGGAATCAATTAGTTATTCAGGTAGTATACTAGGATAATCTAATTGACTCAAAGAAGTGAAGTGTATGATGATTTAAGTAGCAATCATAAACTTTATTCAATAATTTTAATATTTATACAAAATGTAAAAAATAACTTAAAACTAATACAATAACAAAAAGAAAAAAAATAGGAATGCAAACATAATTTAAAACGGCCAGAAACTGTTCATTATTATCTTGCCAAATTCATTCCCATCGTAAGCTAAGCAAAACAGATATTCAATTTCACTACTGTCTGGCTGGTAATTTGAAACACACGTGGAAAATAAAATGTTTTATTTATTTCGTCAATTATGCTGACATGATGGTTCTCATACCTGGCTTGACAAATGTATGAGAAATAAATTAATTTTATTTTAATTAAATTGTGGGAAAGAATTTAAGTGTACTTGAGACTTGGCAAAAATATGAACAAACAAAAACCCAAAAAAGTCAAACAAAAACGAAGTAAGCGTTTTGCTTAAAGTTTAATTCAACTAGAGATTCTTTTTATTTTGATACCAAATAAAAAGAATCAAAAGAATTAACAGGTACAACGAGAACTCTGATGAATTTTTAATGGATTAGGATATTCCAACAAGTTAATTTGATTGAATTGCATTTATTTATTAGTTTTAAGAAGAAACAAAATTACTAAAAAATTGTGAACAATACCTATATGTGCAGCTTTGGATAAAGAATACTTAAGTACATTGTGGCCACCTAAAAGTCACATCTGAATTGCTTAAGTCTTTGACAGACTTATCGTTCAATTCTGGCATTAGCTTAAGCCAGCTTATTCATATTATAGTTGGGCCTTAAGAGAGTCATTTGATGTTCAGCATTGATGGAAGCAAGACCTATATGTGTATGCAAAAAATACACTCGAAACATTTTATGAAGATGTTTGACGATAGTTGGGAGATTGATTATTTTTTATTGAAGCGCGCATATTTTGCTAGTGGAAAACGAAGGTTTTTCCTTGTGTCCCATTGCTTCCAGGGTGTGAAAATAGTTCTCAAGGAATGTCAGAAATTGGTTAATTGTTTGTAGTTCTTTTGGGTGAGAAATTGATTGCTCATATTGAGCATGCACTGTTTTATCTAACTTTTTGACCAGGATGTGGATAAGGATTGGATCCCACAATAACATTTGAAGCCCCATGTTGGAGAGTGCTGCCAAACATTCCTTTGTTGTATCGTGCAATCGCTTAATAGCAACCAATGTGGATGCCCCAGATGGCTGGTCAAGTAGTCTCTGAACTGCTGTTGCTACCATTACCCTTTTATTGTTGTATCGATCTTGCAGCAATTGCCACGCCACCTGATAATTGTCTGCAGTAACCGCAAGATGATTAATGAGGTTCGCTGCTTCACCAATGACGTTGGTTTTTAAATACCACATTTTATGAGCGTCAGACATCTGTTGTTCATGTACGATTCTTGTAAATAAATCGGAGAACGATGTCCATTTCATGTAGTCACCTTCAAATTTTGTAATGGTGATCGTAGGCAAAGGTAAGGTTGATGGTCTGGCCGTAGTTTCTGTGGTTGAGTGGTGGAGGCTTCTATTGGCCGTGGTGAGCTGTATGATTGCTGATTGTGCAGCTTGTTCGAGGTGAACATATCTGCTTGTATCATAACCAGCAATGTCTGGGTCGGGATATTTGTCCAGTAATTCATCATTAAGCCTTTCTAATTGAAGCCACAGCTGAGAGATAGTGGCTTTTTTACATAGTAAGATTGATCTTACATAGTAAGATTGATCTTGAGCTGGTTGCAACTGAAGTCCTTCTAGCTGTCGAGTAAGCGCCCCCATTTTTCCAAGTGACCGGCTGATTAATCCATCGTGTCCCCCAGTTGCTCCGGCTTGCGATTGATCTGTGTTTGCCGATTTGGGATTGGGATCATGTCCCCCAGTTGCCCCGGCTTGCGTTTGACCTGTAGTTGCAGGTTTGGGATTAGGAACTTCCTTTTTCCCGGATTCTTTACCTTGATTATCGAGTTCACGTTCCATTATCGCTATGTATTTCGTCGACATGGCCTCAATTCGAGTATAGTAGTCGGATGTGAAGTATTCATCAGATGTGTCTACGTCCTTCAAATCCCGCAATTCATTATCAGTGTCGAACTCTGTCCAAGCTGTCCTTAGACGAGATAGTCGCTCCTGGTAATAGGTTGCAGTTTTCCGGCTGGCTGAATCCTTGATGAAATTTCGAATAATGGTTGCAATATGTTCTCCAGTTTCCTTTAGTTGGCGGAGAAGTTTTGTTGAGGTTGTTTCCATGGTGGATTGGTTGTTGTGGAAAGCAGGGAAGTGACGGCACTATAGTTAATTCGAGGATTGCAGGTCCTGTCACGGTCGCCAAAAATGTTAATACCAGACTCCTTTGCCTGGCTTAACTGAGATGTAAGTGGTGGGGCTTATGCAAGTGGTACACAAGGATAAGCAATTTAAAAATGTTGATGTTTTTTACCCAAGTGATGCACAAGGATAATTCAAGTTGTGGAGGAATCAATTAGTTATTCAGGTAGTATACTAGGATAATCTAATTGACTCAAAGAAGTGAAGTGTATGATGATTTAAGTAGCAATCATAAACTTTATTCAATAATTTTAATATTTATACAAAATGTAAAAAATAACTTAAAACTAATACAATAACAAAAAGAAAAAAAATAGGAATGCAAACATAATTTAAAACGGCCAGAAACTGTTCATTATTATCTTGCCAAATTCATTCCCATCGTAAGCTAAGCAAAACAGATATTCAATTTCACTACTGTCTGGCTGGTAATTTGAAACACACGTGGAAAATAAAATGTTTTATTTATTTCGTCAATTATGCTGACATGATGGTTCTCATACCTGGCTTGACAAATGTATGAGAAATAAATTAATTTTATTTTAATTAAATTGTGGGAAAGAATTTAAGTGTACTTGAGACTTGGCAAAAATATGAACAAACAAAAACCCAAAAAAGTCAAACAAAAACGAAGTAAGCGTTTTGCTTAAAGTTTAATTCAACTAGAGATTCTTTTTATTTTGATACCAAATAAAAAGAATCAAAAGAATTAACAGGTACAACGAGAACTCTGATGAATTTTTAATGGATTAGGATATTCCAACAAGTTAATTTGATTGAATTGCATTTATTTATTAGTTTTAAGAAGAAACAAAATTACTAAAAAATTGTGAACAATACCTATATGTGCAGCTTTGGATAAAGAATACTTAAGTACATTGTGGCCACCTAAAAGTCACATCTGAATTGCTTAAGTCTTTGACAGACTTATCGTTCAATTCTGGCATTAGCTTAAGCCAGCTTATTCATATTATAGTTGGGCCTTAAGAGAGTCATTTGATGTTCAGCATTGATGGAAGCAAGACCTATATGTGTATGCAAAAAATACACTCGAAACATTTTATGAAGATGTTTGACGATAGTTGGGAGATTGATTATTTTTTATTGAAAATATGGAAAGCGAAGCACAATGCATGATATGCTACAGTGTAATTAGCAAAAACACGCTATATAAGATTAAAAGGCATTATTGTGCTTGCCATAACCTTTTTGAATTTTTCACGGGTGATGAGCAAAAAGTTAAGATTTAGAATTAAAAGCTGCTTTTTTGAAATTCATAGCCCTACATTGTATGACCTCTGGCCAAAAATTAAATATTTTAAAGACATTCGTCAAAGAACTTTTCCAGGACGTTTTAAAATTCTTTGGTGAAGATGCGGAAAATGTCTCCCTTATTGTAAGAAATATTAGATTATATTCTTCTACTGTCCAACGCCGTACGACCGATATAAGTAACTTTTTATTTTGTTATCTTAAAAAACGCCTTGGGGAGTGCCTATTCTTTTCAATGAGGTTCAGTGAAAGTACTTGCGTCAGCGACACAAGTCAATTAATAATATATGTCAAAACAGTACGCAAATTTTGAGACTTTAGAGGATTTTTTAGCGTTGGTATTTTAAGAAAAAGTTTTCAAAATTGCAGACAAATACAAATTAAGTGCTGTGTGTACTGATGGAGCGAATGTGATGGTGGGGAAAAATAATGGATTAATAGGACTACTAGTCCTATTAATTGACGCTCAGTCAAGTTGACTGAGCGCTTTTGTGCATGTATATGTTCTTTCTGCTTTTCATGTGTGTTTGTTGTTCTTTTTGCAGTGCAGTTCTTTCTGCTTTTACTTGTGTGTATTTAGTGTTTATTTTATACACCGGGCAAATATTAAGTGTTCAAATGCTGAAGTAACTCATTGATGTCAATTTCGGTTGTGTTTAGTTTAATTCTCATGAGGTTCTCTAAATTTGCATCTGTTAAGCTATTTATTTGTTTTTATTATTATTTTAATGATTTTTAATAAAGAAAAGGCATGTTCGCAATTGTATGTTGATCCAAACATCGAATAAACCTTAGGTGGTTGGCTCGCGAGCAGTAATTAGCACCAACGCAGTGCATCATCTAGACAAAATTAACCCACAACAAATTTATCGATAATTTTCTAAAAGAACATAAATTTAATTATTGTATCTTCAAAAATAAACTAACAATAAGTATTGAAATCTTAAATGTAAATATAATTATTAGGCCCGACCAGTGTCGGACATAAGCTTAGTGGTAGTAATTAATAATACATGAGTCGTGATCAAGCATTTTCGCCTGGAATGTTGAGTACGAGTATTATAGCCCTCGTGGTCTTCTCTTTTAAGCATATGTGTTCAAGATAATACGTGCAAGCGGATTAGGATGTGAGTCGAGTTTTGCTTGCTTATCTTTAAATTTCTTCAGTCAGTTGTGGCATATTTAAATCTCGATGTAATATAGAATTTTAATTTTAATAATGTAAATTTTGTTTTGCGTTCCTTGAATTTTCTCTACATTCCCTGTGACAAGTTTGCTTCAAATCAAGTGTAAAAAATAGCTATTCAAGTCACATATTAAATTGTCAAGGGTTGAATTATGCTTGATTTACACTTTATTTCAATAGCTTTTTCCGGTGAAATGGGAACTTGAATTCAATTCGAACATTTCAATTGTATTACAGTACAATTGAATCTTTTAATTATACTGTAATTCAACCTTGTTTTACAATTGAATTCAAGTATATTTCAAGCTTTAAAAAGAAGAAAATGCAATGGACAAGTTTTCATATAACTTCTTTCTACGCGATTTTAATCACCTTTTGTTTCCTAAAATATCACTTTTTTATATATCTTTGAAATTTTTCACCACAATTTGAATTTTATTAAAAAATAAATTGCTTATTTGACAATGTTTGAACATGTTGTGTTGTTTGATTTTTTATTTCAAATTATTTTCAAACTTGAATATTACTTGAAAAAATGTTTTAATTCAACTTTGTTTCCAGTTAAATTTCAAGTGCTTGAACAATGTAGTATATTTGTTATTAGAATGTTAACAAACTAATCAAAACAAACAAGAGAAATTTGTATTTTGTGAAAAAAACACGTGTACATACATAAATGCATACATACACATTTACTAAATTAAATTAAAGAATTTGTTGCATTGAATTAAAAAATAGAATGTGAAAAAGATTATTGGTACTAAAAAGTTATAAAAATTTGCAAATGATTGCTGATTTAAACTAAGCATTTTCATTGAAAAATTTTAAGTTTTACCTTTTATTAACAAAAATTCCACAGCAAGTAAGACCAGAAACCACAAAATGAAAATTCATTTGAACAAGTAAGCGAAGTAAACAATTTTACTTCTTTTTACTTGAAAGAATTTGTTGTGTTGATTCCAAAAACAGAATCCGAAATAGCTTATTGCGTTAAAAAATTTTTTTTTAATGATGGCATATCTCATTTGAAATATTTTCATTAAATAACATATATTAAAAATTTTAAAAACCCCCGATATATCCTCCCCCCCCCCCATTTTTTTCAAAAATAGCTTAAAAAACTCTCGATCAAGTCACCTTTCAAACAGAAAAAACTAAATCAAAATCGATTCAGCCGTTTGGTCTATACAGACACACAGACGCACTCTACAAACTTATAACACCCCTTTTTTTGGTCAGGGGTTAAAAATCTTAATTTGTACCATTTATTTACAAAGATTGCCAAGCAAATGAGATAATAAAGTATAAAAAGAAATTAAGCTAAAAAATGTCACCACGAAAGAAGGTTTAAAGAATACGCAGTGACAGAGTGAGCGAGATCTCCGAAAACACAAATAGTCTTCCATCTCGACATTTCTGTATATCCTCTGTGATATTGAATATTAAAAGTTTGCACACTAGACTGAGGGTTGAATTTCTTACAATCATCCAATTTACCCACCGTTACAATTGTGCGACTAAATTGGCACTTTGCCCCTTTTTCGACTAACTTGACACTTTTTATGCCCCTCAGTTTTAAATCCCCTTCTAGTATCATTTGCATTATTTTGTGCCCCTTTTGGATCAAAGTTCACTTTCGTTTTTTTTTCTCGTGCTACTTTCATAGCGAACAGTCGATTAGGGGAAATTTTCTTACACACCAAACAAACAAAAAATTATACAAAAAATATTCGTAGTACATATTATTCGTAAAAGGTACATACTGACTTTAATAAATAAGCTTTATTGGTTTGTTAATATTTTTTACATAGTGGAAATAACAAAAACAAAAAAACAAAAAAAAACATAAACAGTGACATTGAGGAATATTCTATACGAGTACCTCAAAAACAAACAAACAATAATAAAGTACAAAAAAAAAACCACCGCAAACAAAAAAACAAAAAGTGTTCTTGTGGAATACTTTATATGAGTACCTCAAATACAAAAAATTTTTAAGTAAGTTCTAACGGCAGAAATGCCTATTTTAATGTGAGTTTTGAAGCTCTTAATAAATACAATACAAATAAGAAATCTAATGAAAGTCTTTTTTTTTAACGGCAAAGCCAATTTTAAAATTTTTCAAGATAAGAACGAGAATCCCGAGGATACATAAAACATTCAAGCCACCACCAATCTATTTGAAAAAAAATTTATTTCGGTCATTAGTGAGAATAAATTTCACATTGTCCCAATAAAACGTGGCAACATCGATGAAACGAAAATTCAAATTTATGACGAAACAGATTTCCGCAAAATGGTTTCTGTATTTGAATCAAAGAAAACAAGCTTCTACACATACCAGCTTAAGAGTGCTAAAGGCCTGCAGATCGTATTGAAGGGCATAGATTCTTATGTTGTTCCAGAGATTTAAGGTAAAGAATGAACAGAGAAAAGGTACCCTAACCCGTATTTCGTGTTGAACTGGAGCCAACTGATATACAGTTGAAAAAAGCGAGACTCATCCTATTTATAGTCTAAAATGCCTTTTATACAGAAAAATCACAGTTGAAGAGCCACATATGCGTTCAGGTTCCGTGCAGTGTCATTATTGCCAAGAATATGGCCACACAAAAACTTACTGCCAGCTACCTTCATTTTGTGTTATCTGCGGTGAATTGCACGGTACTGCTAGTTGTACTAAACCAAAAAATCAAGCTGAAAAAAATGCAGTAATTGTGTAGGTAATCACACCGCTAACTACAGAGGTTATCCTGTGTACTCTTTCGTCAAGCAGGCTATAGTGAAAAAACCTATATTAGCTCCATTTCAAACAACAAACGCTTCCTCAGCCACTTTAGCGCAAATGAGTCAACCAGTTACTTCCGGTGTATCGTATACCGATGCTGCCATGCCAAATTCTATTCTCGCGCAGAAATTGTCCCCACCAAGTAATTCAATAAATGCTAACACAAGCTTTAATTTCAGTCGCCTTGAAGCCACCATTGAAAATCTTGTGCAAACTATCAACAACTTTACAATAAGTATGACAAGCATGATGCAAGAAAAGCTATGAATGCGGAATACACTGCTTCAAGCATTAATTTACAAGCCATGAACATTTTACAAATATGTTTCTGGAACGCAAACGGCATTCGCCAACATAAAAATAAACTTGAGCACTTCCTTACGGGAAAAAAATATTGATATAATGTTGGTCTCTGAAACTCATTTGACTTAGAGAAGCATCTTTAAAATGAATGGCTATACTATATATAATACAAAGGACCCTAGAGGAAGAGCTGGCAGTGGATCGGCAATTCTAATAAATTCAAGACTCAAACACTATATTCTTGACAACATTTGAGAAAAACATCTACAAGCAACTAATATTTGCGTCGACAATTTTTGTACAAATTTCATAATATCTTCAATTTACTCCCTTCCCAGATTTTCAATCACTGAGAATCAATATGAGAATTTCTATAAATCGCTTGGACCTTGCTTTGTAACAGCTTTCGACTACAATGAAAAACATACGTACTGGGGTTCGCGCCTGGTAAAACCTAGAGGTTGAGCGTAGTTCAATACTATTTCAAAAATGGGCTTAGATGTCAGATGCCTACTAAATGGCCTACTGACATACGAAAATTCCGGATGTAATAGATTTTGGCGTCATGATAAATATCCGTACGGACTTAATTCTCCTCCGATCATTCCCCCACAATAATTACAATTTTCAAATTTAATTAACTTATATGTGAAAATGATTAATAGGGTCAACTGGATAGGATTCAAAAAATATCTTAGTAGTCACTGTAGTGAAAACATTCAGCTAAAATAACCTGATGATATTAAATTCAACATTGCCAAAATTAACGAAAATATTAAACAGACTGCTAAACATGCCACTACCTCCCGTTTGCAGACTGGCTTTAATAGAATTTATTCAACGGAAATTGAATGCCTGGTATGTAAAAAAAGGAGAGCTAGAAGAGAATGGCAACAACAAAGATCACCTCTGAATAAAATCAGACTTAAAGAATGTACTAAACGACTCAAAGAGATGCTATCGTCGAAAAAAAGTGCATTACATGAAAAATATTTAGGTCTTGATGTCACGTCAGCATCTAATTACTTTTTATGGCACGCTACTAGAAATCTTGAAAGACCAGTTGATCTTAAATCACCACTGCGCACTTGTACCGGAGGCTGAGCAAGAAGCGATAGTGAAAAAGGTAACTTATTTGCTGATCATTTTAAATCTAGAATCTCTCCCAATTCATGTACGGGTGCTGCTTATTTACCAAGTGTAGTTTCTCTACCCCCTCGCCCCTTAGAGCTTAAGATGCGTAAAGTACAAAAAGTAATTGCAGAACTCAACCCGAAGAAAGCACCAAGTATTGATGGCATTAGTAACAAAATGCTGATGAACTTGCCTCATATTGCAATAAGAATCCTGCTATTTATTTTTACTGCTATTTTAAGAATGCAGTATTTTCCTCATAACTGTAAACTGGCCAAGATAAAAATGATTTCAAAGCCGGGCAAAGATCTTACCAAGACTGAGTCATATAGGCCTATAAGCTTACTATCTACAATCTCAAAGCTTTTCGAAAAGCTGCTCATGACTAAATTGTCCAAAATTTTAGCTGATAATGGGTGCATTCCGGACCATCATTTTGGCTTTAGAAGTCAGCATATCACCACTGAACAAACGCATAGACTGGTCCAAGTTGTAAGAAGAACATTTGAAGAAAATAAGTATTGTTCTGTTCTCTTTATTGATGTTTCTCAGGCGTTTGATAAAGTATGGCGCGAAGGCCTAGTTTTGAAATTGAAGACATATCTGCCAATAAACATTCAAGAGCTTTTAAAAAGTTATATTATTGATAGGAAGTTCACTGTTGTAGAAGGTGAGTTCACGAATCTATATGTTCTGGTGTGCTACAGGGTGGCATTCTGGGTCCTGTCTTGTATTTAATATATACTTGTGACATGGCTGTGAGCAATAACATCCACACCTCTACATTTGCCGATGATACAGCCTGTATGAGTGTGAACGAAACCCCTTATGAGGTATTCCGTAATCTTCAGGAACATATTACCCAGCTGGAAATATGGTTGAACTTATGGAAAATTCAAGTCAATGAACAAAAGTGTGTCCATATAACTTTTGCCCTAAGAAGAGATACTGGCTCACCTATTCGAATCAATAATCAAAATATTCCTCAACATTTCCACGTGAAATACCTTGGTATACACTTTCATTGAAGGCTTACATGGAAACATCATCTTGACTCTAAGTTAGCTCAGATGGAACTTAAGTTAACTCAAATATATTGGTTGATTGGCAGAAATTCAAGACTCAGCCTAAACTGCAAACTTTTACTATACAAGTCGCTCTTGAAGCCAATATGCTGCTACGGAATTCAGATATGGAGCACTGCTATGTCGAGAGAATCCTACAAAGGCAAAACAAAATTTTACGGTTAATAACATCGGCTCCATGGTACATCAAAAATTCTAATATACATCGTGATTTAAATATTCCACTAGTGATTGAAGAAATTGCAAAATACGCAGGCAAATATTTAACAAAACTCGAATCACATCTTAATCCGCTTGTTCGTAATATTGTGAACTTTACTGGACACATCCGCCTAAAAAAGAGGGACACACGGGCTCTTATACTCAACACTCCAGATGGGACTACTTGAAAATACTTTTTCCCCCTTTTTTGACTATAACTGCTCATGTATGTATTATTAATAACTATTAATTATTAATTATTAAGTTTATGATCGACAGTGGTCGGGCCTAATAATTATGTTTTAGACTTAAGATTTGAATACTTATTGTTATTAACAAAAAAAAAAGTATTTTTTTTTTAAATAAATGTACGCAAATTCGTACAGATTCTACCACATTCGACAACAAGATTTTATTTCCTATGTGTAAAACTTCATACAAGAACATACAAGATTAATTGTTTTTTGGGAAATTGACAATTGCGCAATATTAGTGGTGCAAGATTTTTAAATAATAAATTACATACACTCATACATACATACATAATTCTAGTTTTATTTTCCGCAGCACTTATAAAAGCCAAATTTTATAAAAGCACATACCTAATTTTAAAAGGTGAACCAGTTTGTGATAAATGAAATAATATTGTATGAAATTAACATACTAAATTGATTTCATCATCCTCTTCATCCGATGAAATTAGTTCATCAGGTAAGCCTTTTATCTCGGAAAAACCAGCAAAAACTAAAAAAGTCATACGAAAGTCTTCCATGAGTGGGCATAAGTGGGTTAAGATGGATGCAGATACCAGAAACCACTTTTCGTTTTCTGCAATCAGTTGCTCATCTGCCAAAATAATCATTTGGAATTTCATGCCAAAAAAACACCGATTTTTGCAAGAAAGTGGCTACTGCTGAAATGACGCTTGTTTTAAAAATGATAAATTGCAACCACTCGTTTAAGTCAATGGACAAATTGACCAAATTAATCGCAAAATAATATCCATATTCAGCAGTTTCAAGGTCGACCAGTTCCACCTTATGTCTTCATCTATGTAAAATAAAATGAAAAAAAACACACACACACAAAGAATGAACATAAATTAGCATTACTAAAAAATTATCAAATAGACTGAAAGTAGACACTTGCCAGTCCGTGATGTTTGCTTTAAATGTATTTCAAAGCGATTTGGAAGAATTGGGTACTGTAGCGACTACACTGCGACTAACATTGCGTAATAAACATTTAAAGTCAACTTGACCGCAACATACATAACATCCAATGGCATTGAAATTATTTTGTGCACTGGACATTTGACACTCATGCAATCGGGCAAATACCGCTGCATGAAGTGTTAGACAAATGCATTTGACAGACTGCAACGTAAATATGTATTTTGTACAGATGCTATTTGACACTCGCCAGTCTGATCAACGGCTGCATCATAATGCACTTGAATGAATCATAATTAATAACCACATGTGATTATATAATAAATATAAACAATACAAAATCCATGTTTTCCAAATTTCTTATGAGACACACGCCGCACGCCTACCGTGGGAAACTAAAAGGAACAATTTGCTTATTAAGCATATACCTTTTCTTTTCCCTCTTATGTTAAGATAGGTTAAGCTTTATTCTCATAACTAGTATATAAGACAATGTATTTTTATTTTAAAATTAATCATTAAACAACATTCCTAGAGCTCCTAGCTGAGCTCAGGAAATAATCTTTATATTTTATTTAAAGTAAATTAAATAAAAATAAATTAAATAAAAAATTTTATTTAAAAATAACCTATTACATGGCGATCCTGCCAATTCCTGCGAGTGCTACTTTTAGCACCCGGAAATAATTTTTGAGGTCCTGGCAGATCAGCCAAAAACGATCTGCCAGTGGATGAAGTCCGCCTGGCCAAAAGGCAGAATAAATAGCTTATGGAATGTTTACGAATCATTAACATTACAATTTGAGACAACATATCTACTAAAACCAGCATGGGAAAACCAGGACCATAGCCCCTTACAATAGAGGAATACAAGAAGAGAACACAACGGAAACAAACAGAAGAGATTACGGTGCCAGTCACAAAAAAGTAAAACGCAGGGGAGGATACCTCTAAAAAGACAGAAGGCACTTCTTAAATAAAGAATTGCACTAATTGCGGTGCACTCTTAGGTCAGTAGGCGTTAACCGCCGTTGACAAACATTATAATTACATATTTTTTTAACTTATCCTCAATACTATTATATATTAACATAAATAAATCTTTAAATGGTACTTTTGTAATTAATTTTTTTAATGTAATTAATTTTGTAAGGGCATTATAATGGATAACATAAATAGAAAACAAACCAAAAAATATATTAATGTTATTTTTGAAGAAGAAGGAATTTCATTGGAACAACAAGTAAAATATTTAGCACAGATTTGGAAAATAATAGGAATGCCAGGTGTCCCAATTGAGGACGATATTTTAAACAATACTCATGTAGAAGAAATGACAGTTCGTGCAATAAGGTAGTCAGAACGGATAGAAAAAGAAAATAATAATTACCAATAATTCAGTAAAATTATTCAGTAAAACCCAATGCTAACGTGATTACCAATTTGGAAATCATTGATCATAAGTCAGAAATAAATTCATTATGGTTACTAATGCTAATATTAGTAATAATTTCAGCAATAAACTTGTTGCTTAAAAAATATATTTGTCACATAAAAGAGCTCTAAGAAAAAAGTATTTCAGTAAAGCAAACGATTTAGACAAAATATAACCAAATTAAACTTTTTAGAAATTTTTTTTAATTTACTGATGGAATGGAAAGAATTTTGAATAAGGCACGAATTATAAAAGAAGATTTAGAACGGTCATATAAGTGTATCAATATTGATAGACCAATTAAAAATGAAACAATTATTCATCATTTTCAAAATATTCTTACAAAATTAGCAGAAATAAGAGTTTTATTTAATGTTTATTACAATAGACTAACAGTAGCTCACCAAAGAGCAGCAGACGCATTTTTCCTTGATTTAACAAGCAGAATTTCAAAATTAGCTGATAAAAAATCGATACAAATCGAACTACCAAATTCAATACACGAAAGTGTAATATTTAATATTTCTATGCCTATAACTGAATCCAAAATGACTCAAACTGTAGTGGACTTTTTGAACACAGCATCAAAGCTGATTATAGACTTTGATGGAAAATCAGAAAATTTACGATCCTTTGTTGACTCGTTGTCCTTAGTAGATTCAATAGAAGGTACTCACGAAGCAGTTGCAGTATCACTAATAAAAACAAAATTAAAGGGAACTGCAAGAAATCTAATCAGCAATGAATCAACTATATCAGAAATAATAATCAAACTAAAAATAGAGTGAACGGAGAGTCTGTGGAAGTATTAACAGCAAAAATTTTAAATATAAAACAAAGCAATAAAGCTGCTAACGCTTATTGCAGTGAAATAGAAAATTTAACCAAGGCATTAGAAACCGCATACATTTCAGATGGATTGTCATGCGACCTAGCCACAAAGTATTTTACACAAACTGCCGTAAAGGCATTAACTAAGAACTGCACCATAGATAAAGTTAAGCTTATCATGGAAGCAGGACAATTCAATAGCATGAACGATGCTATTAGTAAATTTGTCAATAGTTGTACAGACGCCACAGATCAACAAAATACTATTTTGTACTATGGACAAGAGTACAAATCTGGAAACAGTTACCGTGGTAATAACACACGATCACGTGGAAGAAATAATTACCCACGTAGAACTAATAACAACAACTATAATAATAACAATAATAATAATAGCAATTATTACAGAAACCGACAAAGATTTAATAATAATCGTAGGAACAATAACTACGTAAGAGCAACAGAATCAAATGAAAACAATTCGGAAAACTCGGAAATTCCCCTAGGATCAAATCAGTAAAAACTTACCATCTAAATCTAAACTTGAGCTTCTTTATACATATTCAATTAGACAATACTAATACTTCGTTCACACTCTTAGTAAGCACGGGAGCAGACATTTCATTAATAAAATCAAAATTCTTTAAACAAAACCAAATTAACACTAATAAAACAATAACTTTAAGTGAAATAGGACAGGGTAACATCAAATCGATTGGAAATACATTTTGCGATTTAAAATTTAAAAAATTTTTAATACCACATTACTTCCAGGTAGTAGATAATAATTTTCCGATACCATGCGATGGAATCATTGGCATGGATTTTATCAAAAAATATAACTGTATATTGGATTTCAACCAAGATAATGATTACCTTATCCTTAGACCATTTAATATACCCCATACAATAGATATACCGATTACGAATAACTGCAATGAAATTAATATACCTCCAAGATGTGAAGTAATACGTCAAGTAAATTTTACCAATTCAAATAACGAATTATTAATTCCAAATCAAGAAATTGAACCAGGTGTTTTTAAACCAAATACATTAGATAAATCTGACAAAGCATTTATTCGTATTCTAAACACTAATAACACCATTACTAAAATCAAACAAAGTAACATAAAAACTGAAAACATCTCTGATTATGAAATTATCAAAGAAAATTTAGGCAAAAACTCTAAAAGAAAATCAGAAATATTAAAAATTTTACAGAAACATTTTCTACAACAATTTAAAACAACATTAACAAAACTATGTTCAACATATAGTGATATTTTCGGTTTGGAATCAGAAACAATAACAACTTATAATTTTTATGAACAAAAATTGAGAGTAAAAGATAAAGAACCAGTATATATTAAAAATTATCGTATACCACATACACATAAAGAAGAAATTGACAAACAAGTGAAAAAATTCATAGACGATAAAATTATTGAACCTTCCTATTCTGAATATAACAGTCCAGTCTTGTTAGTACCAAAGAAATCACTTCCTAACTCTGACCAGAAAAGATGGAGACTTGTCACAGATTACAGACAAATAAATAAAATATTAATTGCAGATAAATTCCCATTACCTAGAATTGATGATATATTAGACCAACTTGGTAGAGCAAAATATTTCTCGTGTTTAGACTTAATGTCAGGTTTTCACCAAATCAGTTTGGAGAAAAACTCCAGAGACTTAACACCATTCTCAACCAATAACGGTTCATACAGATTCACTAGATTACCTTATGGTTTAAAAATAGCACCAAATTCTTTTCAAAGAATGATGACACTTGCTTTTACTGGACTAAAACCAGATCAAGCATTCCTTTACATGGACGACTTAGTTGTCCTGGGATGTTCAGAAAAGCATATGCTTTCAAATTTAAAGAGTGTTTTTGACTTATGCCGTAAACACAATTTAAAACTGCATCCAGAGAAATGTTCGTTTTTCATGAAAGAAGTAACATATCTTGGACACAAATGTACAGATAAAGGAATATTACCAGACGATAGTAAATATTCAATTATCGAAAACTATCCAATACCAACAGATGCAGATAGCGCAAAAATATTTGTAGCTTTTTGTTACTACATTAAACATTTTTCTGAATACTACAGACATTTAACAAAATTATCCAAGAAAAATACACCATTTGAATGGACAAAAGACTGTGATTTTGCGTTTAAATATCTTAAGAAAGCACTAATGAGTCCTACTTTACTCCAATATCCTGATTTTACTAAGGAATTTTGTATAACAACAGATGCAAGTAAGTACGCTTGTGGTGTGGTTTTGACACAGGAATATGATGGTAAACATTTACCTATTGCTTATGCATCAAAAACATTCACAAAGGGAGAAAGTAACAAATCAACCATTGAGCAAGAATTAACAGCAATTCATTGGGCAATTACCCACTTCAGACCATATATATATGGAAAACATTTTCTTGTCCGTACTGATCATAGACCACTTTCTTATTTGTTTTCAATGAAAAACCCAAGCTCCAAGTTAACAAGAATTAGACTCGATTTGGAAGAATATAACTTTACAGTAGAATATCTTAAGGAAAAAGATAACTATGTTGCCGACGCTCTATCGCGAATTACAATAAATGACCTAAAAGACATGAATAATAAAATTTGTTCTATATTAAAAGTCACGACTAGATCGATGTTCAATACAAAAGACAAGAATAGTAATACACTAAATGAACAGCATAAAAATAAAAATAATGATAAGCCCAGTATATATGTACCTTTAACAAACACTGACGTCAGAAAATACTATAAACTAAAGATTTCCCCCGGAAGATGTTATATCAAACGTGGAAAATCTATAGTAACATATATACATATTAATGATTTGTTTACTAAAGAGAATTTTGACTTAGGACAATTTTTCTCTAGGTTCGAAAAAGTGGCCGGTAAACACAATATATATAATTTACAAGTGGCACCTAGTGAGAAAATTTTCGAATTTATCTCTATTAATGAATTTAAACTTATGGGCTATAAAATATTAAATAAAATTAAAGTAGCGCTACTAAATAAGGTGACCCAAATTGATAGTAAGAATGCCAAGGCAATTCTTGAAATTATGCTGAAGTATCATGACGACCCCATAGAAGGAGGTCATTGCGGAATATATAGAACATTAGAAAAAATAAAAAGATATTACTATTGGAAAAATATGTCAAAAGACATATCTAAATATGTAAAACAATGTCATAAATGTCAAACGGCCAAAACATTGAAACATTCTAAAAGTCCGATGACAATTACACCAACACCAACAAAACCATTTGACACGGTGTACGTAGACACAATCGGACCGTTTCCAAAATCATTATTTGGAAATGAATACGCAGTCACCATAATATGTGATTTAACTAAATATTTAGTTTTTATACCAATAAGAGACAAAAGCGCTAAAACAATCGCTAAGGCAATATTTGAAAATTTTATACTTACCTATGGTCCAATGAAGACGTTCATTTCGGACATGGGAACAGAATATAAAAATTCGATATTAACAGAACTTTGTAATCTACTAAAAATTGAAAAATTAACTTCGACAGCTCATCACCACCAAACAGTAGGCACAATAGAAAGAAGTCATAGAACTTTCAATGAATATATACGTTCCTATATATCTATAGACAAATGTGTTTGGGACAAATGGCTAAAATATTTTACTTATTGTTTTAATACAACACCTTCAACAATTCATAATTGTTGTCCTTATGAGTTAGTCTTTGCAAAAACTCCTAACAGTTTTCAGATTTTCAATGTAGATAAAGTAGAACCACTATATAATATAGAGGACTATGCCAAAGAAAAAAATTTAGATTAGAAGTAGCATATAACAGGGCCCAACAATAGAAATAAACTTAAGCAAAAATTAAACTATGATAGGGATATAATTGATTATAACTTTAAAATAGGAGATCTAGTATTACTGAAAAATGAAGCAGGTCACAAGTTAGAAATACAATATAGAGGACCTTACAAAATTAAGAAAATAGACTTAAGAAATAAAGTAACTATATTTGATAAGAAAACAAATAAAACACAAATAGTTCATAAGAATAGACTTAAATTATATAATATTAAATAATTAAAACGGATTGCGCATTACCAATAAAACCTAATATTTTACAATAAGATTTAAATTTTTAATTATACTTCAAAAATACTTTTTTTATGTGTAAAAGAATGTCCATAAAACTAACGTTATATGAACATTTTTATAAAAGGTGGAGGTGTAGCGTGTTCTAACTATCACTACGACTAACATTGCGTAATAAACATTTAAAGTCAACTTGACCGCAACATACATAACATCCAATGGCATTGAAATTATTTTGTGCACTGGACATTTGACACTCATGCAATCGGGCAAATACCGCTGCATGAAGTGTTAGACAAATGCATTTGACAGACTGCAACGTAAATATGTATTTTGTACAGATGCTATTTGACACTCGCCAGTCTGATCAAAGGCTGCATCATAATGCACTTGAATGAATCATAATTAATAACCACATGTGTTTATATAATAAATATAAACAATACAAAATCCATGTTTTCCAAATTTCTTATGAGACACACGCCGCACGCCTACCGTGGGAAACTAAAAGGAACAATTTGCTTATTAAGCATATACCTTTTCTTTTCCCTCTTATGTTAAGATAGATTAAGCTTTATTCTCATAACAAGTATATAAGACAATGTATTTTTATTTTAAAATTAATCATTAAACAACATTCCTAGAGCTCCTAGCTGAGTTCAGGAAATAATTTTATATTTTATTTAAAGTAAATTAAATAAAAATAAATTAAATAAAAATTTTTATTTAAAAATAACAACCTATTACAGTATAAGTGAAGAATTTATTAATAAATACAAATGTAAAATTTCTAAAGAAAAGCCGCCGTATTCTTAAAAAATATTTAAGGATTTCTATAGGAAATATTATTAAATACCTTAAATATCTAATGCCGTATTCATAAAAAATATTTTAGGATTATTAAAGGTTTATTTGACATATTTCCTATAGAAATACGTCAAATAAGCGCTTAATAAACCTTAAATATTTTTTATGAATACGGCGTTAGATATTTAAGGTATTTATATATATATATATATATATATATTTATATATATTATATTTTTTTGTGGCAATAAGGATTCGCCAACATTAAAATGAACTTGAGCATTTCCTTACGGAAAAAAATATTGATATTATCTTGGTCTCTGAGACTCATTTGACTTCTAGAAGCCTCTTTAAAATGAATGGGTACACTTTATATGACACAAATCACCCTAGAGGGAGAGCATGCGGTGGATCAGCAATTCTAATGAAGTCAAGACTCAAGCACTATATTCTTGACAATATTTGTTAAGAACACCTACAGGCAACAAATATCTGCATTGAAAATGTTTGTAAAAAATTTCGTGATATCTTCAATTTACTCCCCTCCCAGATTTTCAATCAGTGAGGATCAATACGAGAAATTCTACAAATCTCTTGGACCAAGTTTCGTAGTAGCTAGCGAATACAATGCTAAGCATACGTTTTGGGGTTCGCGTGTTGTTACGCCTAGAAGTAGAGCGTTGTTGAACACAATTTCAAAATTGGGCTTGGATGTTGTTTCGAGTGGGGAGCCTACTTACCGGCCTACTGACGTACGAAAAATTCCGGATGTTATAGAGTTCGGCGTCATAAAAAGTATTTCTAGGGAATTAATTCACGTTGCAGCTTCCTTAGATCTCTCGTCCGATCACTATCCTACGATCGTTACAATCTGTAGCCCATTGAGAAGTGATTTACCTCACCAATATGTCAGGATGATAAATCGTGTAAATTGGCTGGGATTCATAAAATATCTTAATAGTCATTGCACCGCAAGTATTACGCCAAGAACACCCGATTATGTTGAATCTAACATTGCCAATCTTAACAAAAGCTTGACAAGGTTAAAATGATTCCAAAGCCAGGTAAAGATATTACCAAGGCTGAGTCATATAGGCAAATAAGTTTACACTCAACTATATCAAAACTCTTCGAAAAGCTGCTCACGACAAAATTGTCTTCAATTTTAACTGATAATGGGTGCATACCGGAACATCAATTTGGTTTTAGAAGCCAGCATGGCACCATTGAGCAAGCGCATAGATTGGTACAATTTATAAGAAAAACATTTGAGGAAAAGAAGTATTGTTTTGCCCTGTTTATTGATGTTTCTCAGGCATTTGATAAAGTGTGGCATGCAGGCCTGATTCTGAAGTTGAAGTCATACTTACCAATAAACATTCTAAATCTTTTGAAAAGTTACATTCTTGCCCGAAAATTTACAGTTGTGGAAGGACACTTTATGAGTATGCCTGAAACTATATCATCCAGTGTGCCACAGGGGAGTATACTGAGGCCATTTTTATATTTGATTTATACCTGTGATATGCCTGTGAGCAGTAGTATCCACACTTCTACATTTACCGACGATAGAGTCTGCCTTAGTATGCACGAAAACATGGTGAGGGTTCCCGCAAACTCCAGGAACACATTAGCCAGATGGAACTATGGTTAAACTTATGGAGAATTAAGGTAAATGAACAAAAGTGTGTTCAAGTAACATTTACCTTACGAAGAGATAATTGTTCCCTCATTCGGATTAATAATCAAATTGTTCCTCAACATTCACACGTGAAATATCTTGGTATACACCATGATCGACGGCTTACATGGAAACATCACATTGAATCTAAGTTAACTCACATGAAACTAAAATTAACTCAGGTACTGATTGGCAGAAATTCAACACTCAGCCTAGACTGCAAACTTTTACTATGCGCGTCGCTTTTGAAGCCAATATAATGCTACGGAATTTAGTTATCCAACGAAGACAAAACAAAATTTTAAGGTTAATAACATCTGCCCCATGGTACATTAAAAATTCAAATTTACATCGTGATTTAAATATGCCACTAGTGACTGAAGAAATTGCAAGATACGCAGGCAAATACTTAACAAAACTCGAGTCTCATCCTCATCCGCTTGTTCGTAATATTTTGAACTTTACTGGACACATCCGCTTAAAAAAGAGAGATACAAGGGCTCTAATACTAAACACTGCAGATGAAGCTGCTTTGAAATATTTTTTTTGCTTATCACTGCTTATTTATTATTAATAAATATCACTAAGCTATGTCCGACTTTGGTCGGGCCTACTAATTATATTTTTTCTCAGGAGACCCCTTTTAAGCGTTCAAGTCGATTTTCAGAAATGTATTTGGAAATTCTCTGTTAACTGTTTTTTAAGCAAACATCGTTCTACACAATATAAGTAATACATTTAAGTTGAAATATACAAAAAAAGATTATCTCGACTTAAGCACTTTTTCTTTTTGTTTTTAATTTACATTTGTCTATTTACAAGTTATTATTGGAATTATTACGCAAAATAAAATTTGTATGGACCAGTCCAGACAATATTTGTGTTATTGGTAGTTTATTTATGTATATCATATTTAAAATTTGCAGCTTTTACATAATAAAAAACTAAAACAAATTTAAAGAAAAATTTTAATTCTTAATATAAAATTATTAGAATATAATCACAACGTATCAGAAAAAAGGCTGAATTTAAAACCAGTGGCGTCATATTCACGTGAAATATTTTCCGTGAACGGAAAATAGTGAACAAAATAAGAATTTAGTATATTATATACTATTGCCACAACAACAATGCAAACATTGGCGATCACAATTTTAGGGAAAGGGTGATTATAGAAAATAGTTTTTTTATTGCTACACAACAGTATTTCTGAAGATTGAGTTATGTTACATGACATAAGTCCAAATTTTAAAGACGATTTCAATTCCATGGTTGAAATCTCTGCATCAGCTCTAGTTAAAAATATGACACGGCTACTTTGTTATTATAAAACACTATAAATTAACTACCAATAACACAAAAATTTTCTGGACTGGTCCATACAACAGCTGATGTTTTGTTTTGTAAATGCAAAATCACAAATGTAAATCACAAAGCAAATAACAAAATTTCTTGCAACGGAAAGTGTCTTAAATTTTTTCATAATTTTATAAATTATTTCATAGAAAATTGCTCATTTTACAAAAATCAATAAAACAGATATTGAATTATTCATTTAAGTAATTTATTGCGAATTTCAAAATAAAGTGGTTGAAAATATCACTTGGTTGATTTCAAATCGGCAGCAATTTATCTGACCGGTTTAAAATCACAAAAACTCAAAAAGTTTTGTGTGCAGAACACCTTTCTTGTGATTTCAAATCACTTTCACAAAAAGTGATTTTCAGAACATGCCTGTATATCTTCAAAACTAGAGCTGATATAGAAAATCCAATGACGGCATCGTAATAAGGAGACAAAAATATATAAGAATCGGCCATTTTTATTTAAACATCATGGAAAACCTCTGTTTTGTTGAGCAGTGTTATAAAGGGGGGAACAAGTACTCTTACGTAGTGTAAATGTTACTTGAACACACTTTTTTTCGTTTACTTTTATTCTAAAATATTTCAACTACAGTTCAATCTGGGTAAGATGATCCTGATGATATCGAGATACTTCGTGAGAGGGTTCGGGCATACTAAGGCAGGCTGTATCATCGGCAAATGTAGATTAGTGCTAACAGGCATATCACAGGTATAAATCAAATACAAATACTGGCCCCAGTATACCCTCCTATGGCACACCAAATGAGATCATTTCGGGCACACTAATGAAGTCTCTTTCCACAAAAATGAACTTCCGATCAAGAACGTAATTTTTGAAAAGATGTAGAATGTTAATTGGTAGATAGGTCTTCAATTTTAAGATTGGCATTCATGCCACACTTTATCAAATGCCTGAGAAACGGCAATAAACAGAGTAGAATAATAATTATTTTCTTCGGTTGTTCTTCAATGGTGCTATGCTGACTTCTAAAACAAATTGATTATCCGGTATGCACCCATTATCAGTTAGAATTGGGGACAATTTTGTCTTCAAAAAATTTTCGAAGAGCTTTAATATTGTTGACACTAAACTTATTGGGCGAAAATGCTTAGCTTTGGTAAGATCTTTGCTAGGCTTTGGAATCACTTTGATATTAATACAATTAATAACAGGATTTGGTTTCAATACCAGGCAACTTCATCAGCATCTGGTTACTAATGCCATCAAGACCTGCCACTTTATTCAAGTTTAATTCAGAAATTAGCTTTTGTACATCACACATCTTAAACTTTATGGGTCGAAGGGGTAAAGCACTCGGCAAATCAACAACACCAGTACATGTGATTTGGGGTAAATACGTATTTTAAATACTGAGCAAATATGATACCAAAGGGTGTTTTAATCTGTCTAGGAGCACGCCACAAAGAATAACTAGATGCTGGTGTGACATCGAGACCTTCCAGATAATTTTTAACCGGTGCAGTTTTTTCTTTAAATTTGATTTTATGTTTGGGTGATCTGTGCTGTTGCTATTACCTTCTTGCTTTTCTGTTTTCACATCCAAAACGCTCAGTATCCGTAGATTAAATTTTATTAAACTCAGTCTGCGGATAGGAGGTAGTGGCATTTTTATTTTTTTCGTTAAGATTGGCAATGGTAAATTTAAATTTTCGGATGATAGGGGGTAGTGGCATGTTTATTATTTTCGTTAAGATTGTCAATGACAAATTTAATATCTTCGGATGTTCTTAAGTTAATGTTTTCCGTACAAAGAGTATTGATATATTTTTTGACCCTCAGCCAATTAACACGAATGATTTTCTTTATATAAAGGTGAGGTAAGTCACTTCTTAGTATGCTAAAAATTGTAAAGATTGTGGGACAGTGATCGGAAGAGAGATATAGAGAAGCTTCTACCTGAATTAAGTCTAGAAACATATATCTCATAACATCGGGAATTTTTTGTAAATCTGTTTGAACAGTAAATGGGCTCCCCACTAGAAATGACGTCCAAGCCCGTTTTTGAAATTGTGTTGAACAATTACACCCGACATCTAGGAGTAACAACACGCAAACTCTAAAACGTATGTTTTGCATTGTAGTCGCAAGGTCCTACGTAACAAGGTCTAAGAGATTTGTAGAAATTCTCGTCTTGATCCTCAGTGATTGAAAGTCTGGGAGGAGAGTAAATTGATGATATCATGAAATTTGTACAAAAATGTTTGATGCAAATATTTGTTGCTTGTTCGTCGCCAATGTTGTCAAGAATACAGTGTTTGAGTCTCGAATTGCTGATCCAACGTATCCTATTCCTCTCGATTCTTTTGAATCATGTAAGGTATAGTTATTTATTTTAAAAATTCTTCCCGAAGTAAAATGAGTCTCATAAACCAACATTATATCAATATTTTTTGCGTTAGGAAGTGCTCAAGTTCACTTTTATGTTGGCGAATGCCGTTTGCGTTCCAGAAACATATTTGCAACGTGTTCATGGCTTGTTAACTAATGCTTGAAGTAGTGTATTCTACATTTTCAATATTTCACTCATCGTGCTAGTCACACTCATTGTAAATTATTTAAAGTTTGCACTAGATTATCAATAGTAGCTTCAAGGCGATTGAAATTAAAGCTTGAGTTTGCATTTGTTGAATTGTGTGGTGATGGCACTGTTTGCATTCCCACCCAGTGAAAAAAATGGAAGTCGTTCTAGCGGAAGTACATTTTCATTGCTTCCAAAAGATCGATATTTTTAATTTGCCGAGAGTGAGCAAAAAACCATGTAGAAGCTTATTTTAGTCACACAAAACCTTGTAACTCCTCCATAGTGTTAGAAAATACTCACCAGAATTTAAAAAAAATTTGTTTTTTTAAAGAAATTTATGAACTATTTTTAGTCTAAAATTTAAAAGTTATTTGCTTATATTTACATGAAAACACTGTTTCGGGCTTAAATTCGTATAAAACGAAACGAATTGTTAAAAAAGGCAACTATTTACCATTTTTCCTAGATGAGAATATTATTACTGGGCAGTAAAAAAAGAGATTCCAAAAAAGTCATGAAAATGTAGAGTTTACGATGCGGAAGTAGTGCAAATTTCGATCCGATCTAATGATTTTTACATAGGGTTGTCATTGCAAGAAGTTCTCTTTTTCGATGCCTGGTCACTGAATTGGAAGCGATATTAAGAAAAATTCCCTTTTTTGTGTTCTTTGATAATATTTTCATCTAGGAAAAATGGAAAATAGTTGCCTTTTTTAACAATTCGTTTCTTTTTATACGAATTTAAGCCCGAAACAGTGTTTTCATGTAAATTTAAGCAAATAACTTTTAAATTTTGAACTAAAAATAGTTCATAAATTTCTTTAAAATAATAAATTTTTTTTAAATTCTGGTGAGTATTTTCTAACACTATGGAGGAGTTACAAGGTTTTGTGTGAATAAAATAAGCTTCTACATGGTTTTTTGCTCACTCTCGGCAAATTAAAAATATCGATTTTTTGGAAGCAATGAAAATGTACTTCCGCTAGAATGACTTCCATTTTTTTCACTGGGTTGGAATATAATTGATCTTACAGTGTCCATGAGTACTGATTGTTTGGGTTATTTGAGAATAAGTGGCGAAGTAAGTTTTTTTTTTGAGATGGGATTGATCATTGCATGTTTAACAAAAGAGTACACAAGACAACTTCTGTAGTTAGCGGTGTGATTACCTCCACAATTACTGCATTTTTTATTACTTTGATTTTTTGGCTTATTGCAACGACAGTGCCGTATAACTCGCCGCATGCAACATAAACAGTAGGTAAATTGCTTATGGCAGTGCACGGGTCCAGAACGCTTGTGTGGTTTTTCAACTATCATTTTGCGGAATAACCCAGTAAAAAAAGAGACTCCAAAAAAGTCATGAAAATTTAGAGTTTGCGATCTGGAAGTAGTGAAAATTTCGATCGGATCTAATGATTTTTACATAGGGTTGTCATTGCAAGAAGTTCTCTTTTTCGATGCCTGGTCACTGAGTTGGAAGCGATATTAAGAAAAATTCCCTTTTTTGTGTTCTATGATAATATTTTCATCTAGGAAAAATTGTAAATAGTTACCTATTTTAATAATTCGTTTCTTTTTATACGAATTTAAACCCGAAACAGGTGTTTTCATGTAAATTTAAGCAAATAACTTTTAAATTTTAGACTAAAATTAGTTCGTAAATTTCTTAAAAAAAATTATTTTTTTTTAAATTCTGGTGAGTATTTTCTAACACTATGGAGGAGTTACAAGGTTTTGTATGACTAAAATAAGCTTCTATATGGTTTTTAACTCACTCTCGCCAAATTAAAAATATCGACTTTTTGGAAGCAATGAAAGTGTAGTTCCACTAGAATGACTTCCATTTTTTTCACTGGGAAGAGATATTTTAGACAAAATGTTTGATGTGTCTCATTATTTCCATTGTATGTCATTCGGCTCTAGTTCATTACGAGTATATTATTAACATTTCTTACTTTAAATCCCTGTTTGATGAGTGCCTCTTTTACTTTTTCGGAAATATATAAGAATATATGCCCTTCAATATAATCTGCTGATCTTAAGGTGGTGGTTTGTATTTTTTTCTAAACTAACAAACAGTGATTTGAAAAAATGGAAGAAGTATTTTTTTCTCTCCAGAGGTGAGTAAACACGATATTGACTTTTTACAGAATATGAATAACGATATGAGAATTAATTCTGCATCATTAACTAAAAAATTTCATATTTTGAGTTATGACGTTCTTGGAGTAAATGAGCGAAATGAGTAAATTAATTTTTAATTTATAGTGCTAACTAAATAAGTACCTTATTAATATTTGAGGACAGATTGCGTACACGTGCGTCATCCTGCAAAGCAATCGTTATAGGTTTACCACAAAAATTACATGCTAAGTATACTGTTTTTGCAGTGCGGTTGGTGGATCGAAGATAGGCTATTTTTATTTCCAAATCAGCACGTTTTTCCCAAAATCCCCAAGAATTCAGGCAGTCCATGTAACTGCAGCAGATATAAAAGATAAAGATATATTAGAAAAGTCGATTGCTTAAACAATATTGTTCAATAACCTTAGAATCCAATATTGTATGGAGTTGATATTAAAAAGTTCACGATGGAAATAATTTATGGCTATTAACGCAACAGTTTGAATATCACCCGTGAAGTCCATATGCGATTGCAAAATACTAATACCATCCTGTGATTCACCTGTCAATAGTAAACCATTTAAGTCTCCCTTCTCAATGGACTTCTGGATTTGCAACTTTATGTAGTCGGAGAGTTTCGACTCCGAAAGATATTTACAGGCAAATGCCATTCGATCAGATAATGAAACCCCTTTCTCCATCTATACAAAGAAATTAAAATAAGAATAAAATTATTACTTTTATTATTGAATTGAAGAACATATTTACCAATACTATATCGAAATTTCCATTGTCTGCTATCAAAAATGAAAATATGACTCTTAAATGAGGATCTTGAATTTGTGAGTTGGTAATTGACCGTTGGTTATACCAAGCGGTACTACTTCGATCTGCATTAAAACTCGATAAAGCAATGGCTGCGATGCGAAACATACTTGGATCGCGTGACTGATCGACAGCCTTAGATAAAACATCGCAAGCTGAGAGGATTTTCAAGTGAAATACATAAATCATAGCAGCTCGACTAAACTCCTAAATATTTATATAAGTTGTGAATATTCATTTAGAATTTAGTTTAAGACGTTCCTAATCATTTACCTTATTTTCCGACAGGGTGTTAATAAATCTTTCTAACTCCTTTTCAACTGGCCAACCACATAGTTTCAGTGCTGTGTCACGTTGGCCGCTTCTGTAAAGGTTTAATAGTTAAAAATTTTTTAATTCTTTTACAACAGCAATATAAAATTTACCTGTAGCATATCAAGTTATTTGAATTATTTATGAAGTCTGGCCATTGCATAACATGAGATTCAATGCGTGAACTATTCATAACGGTCTGTGATGTTTGATCCGGAGTAAAGCCTAAAGCAGTTTGCAAGCCAACTAATTTCTCCTCATTACGATATAAATTGGCTAAGCTTAGCCAAACATTTTTTAAATACAAGGACAAATGAAATTCCCCACTCAAACGTTTTCCATCCATTTTCAAACCGTAATCACTGAGAGCCCGTTCTCGCGTTTCATCTATTAAATCATCTTCGAGCAGATTGTTATCGATTACCTGAAAATTTAATGAGGATCCTAAACTTTCATATTCCGATGGAGTTGTCTGACTTATTGTTTGATTGCTACTGTGAGCAGGTGTGCGTGGTGCAGACAATGGTCGTTGTAGCAAAAGTGGAAGTTTTTTATGGTTGCTGTACGCTGTTAGAATAGACAGAGGTAGACGGAAGTCCAAGATGCTCCCGGTTTCCGACAGCACAAGACCCCTTTCAAAGTCACTATTGTGCCAAGACAAAGCTGTTAATGAATATCCTTTATGTGTTACATGGTATTTCGTATTTGGTAGTGGTGACAACTGTTTCTTGACACTATAAACTTCATGACTATTCTCCACATCTACATATCGTATATCATAGAGTGTAATATATGGCGATTCACGGTGCAATGATGACAACAGACTTGATCGGGTTGGACACCAACTCAATTGTAAATGATTTTTAGCTGATTGTATATGTTTTAATGGCCGATCAAGAGAACGTAAGTCCCATAGCATTATTAAAGAATCAAAAAAACTAGAAAGATAATATCCATTCGGTGCCACAGCCAAACCGTATACAGTTTTTGTCTGTATGGTCTGCCGAGTATTATTACTATTTTCTGAAAAAAAAAAGAAATACTAGCTTTAAAATATAATTATTATTTTTGGATTGCTAAGGTTTTATGCTGAATTCAGACTAGTACGCTAATACAATTAACTTCCTTATCTCCCGGAATAAAAATAGCCGTAAAATAACCTAAAACCTTAAATATTCATATGTTCCAAATATGATAGTGGTTTTCATGAACTAGATATATTATTTCAACTACGAAAGAACGTTACTCGTAAGTAAACAATATACTGAATTAATGTAAATGGTCATCGCCGTTATTAATAGCTTTAGCTATTCGTTGCGAAAAGCTTAGAATTCGCCCTCATATTCCACTACCTGTGAAGAGCAAAAAATCATGCCAATTCGAACACATATTTAAGGTCTGTAATAACAAAAAATGTGGGTAAAATTCTCAAACGTTTCCCATATTAATGAAGGAAAAGGAGAGAAATTTTTGCTTTCAGTTTCCTGAATTAACTGCAAACTTCGTTTTGTTTATAAATTAAGAATCAAACCTTTAAAGCCAAATACAATTCATATTCTAACCACAAAATATTACTAGGTGTAACAAATATTTTATTGAGATATTAATTTTATTATATTTCTTATGTTAATTATTCTATATTTCATTACCTTAAAAATTTTTTTACTTTGTTAGTCAACGTATTTTCTTTCCTTTATGATTCATATATGTATATAGAGCTTTATTTTTTAATTTTATTTAAATTCTATAATTGAGTGACATTGAATTGTTTTTTATGTTTCCCTTTAAATATTTCGTTCTCTTTCTTTTATTAATTTAAGTTACTTTGCATATAATATCCCGTTACCTTACTTTTGTTATATATAAGAAAAATACCAAGGTTGGAAACAGAAACAAATAACGGTATCGGTATTCATACCGGTACAACTATTTTTTAAATTTCGGTAACGATATCGGTATTTTTTTATTTCGGTATCGGTATTACCGGTACATACCGTTACCGAGTTAATAATACCGGTATACTGATAAAACTGCTAAATTTGTTAATTCAGACAGTGGACATAGCAAAAAATCTTTTTTTTTTTGTTAAATTACTTCTAAAAGGGAGTATTTTTACATTAACATAAAAAGTATTTAAACTTATATGTTTCTATATACGTTTTTATATTTTTATTAAAAAAGTAAAATAAGAAAACTGCAGTTGAAACTTTGCATATATAAAGTACTCATTTTGGTTAATTAAACAAAATAATAAAAATGTATGTGTATGTATTATTTATATTACACACGAAGTACCTGTAGAATTGCATGCACTTAGTAAAATTTGAAATTTCGTGTTCGAATTCTCGAATATTCCTCCGTTTTTAGATATATTCGTAGTCGCCAAATTCAGACGAAACGAATATTTCAATTCAAATTTTTTGTAATTTTTTTTGGAATTGCCGGGAACTCAAAAGCAAATTCTATTTGTTATTACTTTCTACCTAACAAAGACTTTTCAGCCGAAAATATTTATTGGCAAATGTGTTACAAATGTTACAAATTATATCCCTTATTCATAATAAGTTTCATTTGCCTTCTCCAGTCGACAAAGGTTGGTAAAAATGTCAATTTTTTACACTTTTTCTCGAATATTTCCTAAACTGTAAGCGAAACCCCATAAATGTTGCACACTTTTTTAGCTTTTGGATAGAAAAAAATCCACCTTCAAAAATCTTTTTTATCTAATCAAAAACATGAGCTTGGCATCGATTTTAATTTTTCATTAACTAAAGGTTTACCCAATTTGGTGCTTTGTGAATCCGCCCCTTTTAAGGATATATAGCCTTAATTCCAGACTTGAACTCTGTAACACCTCCTCAAATGCTGTATAAATTTTCATAAAAAATCGGACAGCTAGTTTAAAAACTGCAGAATTATTTCAAATTTAAAAAAAATCCCCACTACATATCGGGTACTTTAGGCCCCGCCAGAAGGCAGCGTCGGATCAAGCTAAAAAATTAAGACATTTATGGTAGCAAACATCATATTTTAGACAGCGCACATATGTAGTATATCAATTAAAGAAAAAAATTTTTAATGTGCATACATAAAAAAGCACTCTTCAAAACTTTAAATCTCCGCATTACCTTGTGTATCCGGAACAACCAATATACTAACTTTGGCGATTTCATATAAATAAGTTATTTATTTAAAAAGTTATTATTTAAAATAACTGTCTTTGCAAGGGTTTTGCTCTTTTGGCCAATTTAGAACATTTATATGTCTAGAGATACGTTTTTCGTTCCTAAATGCATTAAGCAGGTCATGAAGTTCGTTAGTATTTCGCACTGGTGATGATTATGATATGATTGCACTTTCCGGTTGATTAAAAAAAAACAGTGCTGCATTAGAATGTGTTTAAAGGCGAAAATAACGTGTTTATATAAGAAAGTTAATTGTTTTGGTGGGAATCGGTATACCGGTACATACCGGTATAGACCTAAACGGTATTCCTGATACCGGTATTTTCTAACCGAAATGTGTTTCGGTATCGGTATCGATACCGGTATCTAATTATAGCGGTATTTGAATCGGTATCGGTATTTTTACGATACCGTTTGCCAACCTTGAAAAATACTCAATTCCAATCATTTTTGTAATTTCCAAACATTGTTGATTGTTTTCCAATACATTCGTTGACCTATAAAGACGCATTCTTATAATTGTTCTCTTTCTGTTAAAAATCATCGCCACATAAAGATTAAAATAAAAACGTAAACTTAAACAAAAAGCTCCTGGTGTTTATAATTTTACAACCTAAAGATCTAGCAGAAAAAATTTAGTAATTGGGAGGTAATCACACCGCTAAACACAAAGGATGTCCTGTATATTCTTTCGTTAAACAGAGTATGGGGCAAAATCCTTAACTAGAACAAACAGCAAATGCTTACTCCGCCACTTTTGCTCAAATGAGCAAACCAGTTACTTCACGTGTATCGTATGCCGATGCAGCTAGGACTAGTTGTTTTTCCACACAAAATGTTCCACCTCCACCTTTTACAACAAATATGAATAGCATGATGCAAAAAATGCTGAGAATGCAGAATACTCTGCTTCAAGCATGAGTTAACAAGCCATGAACACGTTAAAAATATGTTTCTGAAACGCAAACGGCATTCGCCAACGTAAAAATGAACTTGAGCGCTTCCTTACGGAAAAAAAATATTGATATAATGTTGGTTTCTGAGACTTATTTGACTTTAAGAAGTATATTCAAAATTAATGGCTACACCTTATATGATTGAAAGGACCCAAGAGGAAGAGCTTGAGGTGGATGAGCAATTTTAATAAAGTCAAGACTCAAGCATTACATTCTTGACAACATTTGTGAAGAACACCTTCAAGATACGAATATTTGTATCGAAAATTTGTGCTCAAATTTTGTGATATCATCAACTTACTCCCCTCCCAGATTCGCAGTTATTGAGGATCAATACGAAAATTTTTAAAAAGAGAGCCCTTGTTTCGTAGCAGCTGGCGACTATAATGCAAAACATACTTTCTGGGGTTCGCGTCTTATCACACCTAGAGGACGAGCGTTGTTCAACAAAATTTCAAAAATGGGCTTGGACGTTATTTCGAGTGGGGAGCCCTCTTACTGGCCTACTGACATTTTAACGTCATAAAAAATATTTCTAGAAAATTAATTCACGTCGAAGCTTCCGTAGATCTCTAGTCCGATCAGTCTCCCACGATCGTTACAATATGTAGCCCACTCAGAAGTGCTTTAACTTACTTATAATTATGTGCAGATGTTCAGTCGTGTTAATTGTCTGCGATTCAAAATATATCTAAGTAGTCATTGCACGGAAAACATTGTACTAAGAACACCCAAAGATATTGAAACTAACATTGCCAACCTTAACAAAATGATTACACAGGCTGCTAAGCATGCTACTACCTCCCACCCGCAGACAGGGTTTAATAGAATTTTTCTGCGGATATTGAACGTCTCTTATGGGAAAAAAGAAGAACCAGAATGGAATGGCAACAGCACAGATCACTTCAACATAAATTCCGATTTAAAGAGTGCACTAAACGACTCCAAGAGTAGCTTGCATCTGAAAAGCTGCAACTCTTAAAAATTATCTGGATGGTTTTGATATCACTCCAGCGTCTAATTACTCTTTGTGGTACGCTGCTAGAAATCTTAAAACCCCCGTTGAGTTTAAAACACCTCTGTTCACATCTACCGGAGGTTGGGCAAGAAGCGATAGTGAAAAAGGTAACATACTTGCTGATCACTTCAAATAAGTATTTACCTCAAACATAGGTATTGGTGCTGTTGATTTGCCGAGTGTAGTGGCTTTACCCCCTCGACCCATAAAGTTTAAGACGAATGATGTTCAAAAACTAATTGCTGAGCTTAATCAGAAAAAAGCTCCTTGTATTGATGGAATTAGTAACCAGATGGTGATTAAGTTACCTCGTACTGCAATTAGAACCCTATTATCCACATAACTAGGAAATTGCCAAGATAAAAATGATTCCGAAGCCGGGCAAAGATCTTACCAAGGCTGAGTCATATAGGCTTATAAGCTTACTATCAACGACTTCAAAACTTTTCGAAAAGCTGCTCATGACTAAATTGTACAGATAAATTGATAAAGTATGGCACGAAGGCCTATTTTTAAAATGGAAGACATATCTGCCAATAAACATACAAAAACTTTTGGAAAGTTATATAATTGGTAGGAAGTTCATTGTTATCGAAGAAGATTTCATTAATATGCCCGAATCAAGATCTTCCGGTGTGCCTCAAGATAGTGTTCTGTATACCTTGGTATACACCTTGGTTGAAGGCTTACATGTAAACACCATATTGACGCTAAGCTAATTCAAATGTTCCGTTCAACTATGTGTTGTCAGAATATTTACAACTTACTTTGATGTTATTTGTTAATTAATAATTATCACATGTAATTTGGCTTAAAAAAGCGATACGAACTTTAGCCCGTTTAAATAAATCATAAATATAGAAACAAAAGAGGTTTGAAAAATAATAATTAAAAATTAACTTAAATTAATAAATGTGGCAAAAATTAAATAAATATACTTAATAGTAACAAACCAAAAAAGTGTGTCTTATGTAGAACAAAAAATAAGCAAATTATCTAACATGTGCATAATTAGTAAATAATAAACGACAATGGCGAGTATGTTGTAAATTGGAGATAGTAAATTTCGGCTTTCATTACAAAACACGTTTTCAGCAAATTGAAATATCAAAAAAAACAATTCACGTATTCCATTTGCAAGAAAGTTTCGTATATAAGGCAGAAATCTACATCAACTGACACCACACACACTTGACCAACACAGAAGAACGCTGATGATGAAGGTTTAGTCGAAAACGGCTGGCTGTTCCGTTCAACTATGTGTTGTCAGAATATTTACAACTAACTTTGACCTTATTTGTTCATTAATAATTATCACATGTAATTTGGCTTAAAAAAAGCGATACGAACTTTAGCCCGTTCAAATAAATCATAAATATAGAAACAAAATGAAGTTCGAAAAATAATAATTAAAAATTAACTTAAATTAATAGCCAGGGGCCTGTGGCAGAAAATAAATAAATATACTTAATAGTAACAAACCAAAAAAGTTTGTCTTAAGTAGAACAAAAAATAAGCAAATTAGCTAACATGTGCATAATAAGTAAAGAATAAACGACAATGGTAAGTCTGTTGTAAATTAGAGATGGTAAATTTGGTCTAACCTAATAATTATATTTTTATATTTTTAATATTTATTGTTAGTTTATTTTTGAAGATACAGGGTCTTAAAAACTTTACAAAGCTTTGCAAAGCAATGTTAAGTAAAGTTATATTTAAAAAAAATTATTATATCAAATTTCTAACGTAGGTCCCCACGTTTGTTAAAACTACTTTAACTTGATATTTTCAAAATGTGTATTTTGTACCTCAAATATTTTTGTTATTGTAGCACATATAGATTCATTTTACATTTGAAAACATCATCAAATTATCCAACTGATTCAAAATACATGATAAAATCCATAAAAAATATTAAAATAAATACAATTGTACAAAAATATTCTAGTGATGTACATACAATCAAAACAAATCGAAAAAAGCTCGATATTCAAATACTCATTTCATTAGAATAAAAGAAATTGTGATAATTCTTCTTCGTTCCTCATATTTTTTACGTATGCTTCATAGAAATGTTTATCTGTTTTCCCACCATGTCAGAAGGTCATATTGTTTAAGTTAGGTTGCTTTACTTCAAGATAATAAAAACTTATTTAATAAAATAAAAAAAATATTTGATTATCCGAATGAAATTGTATTCGATTTTGTACACCATAAGCTGTGAAATGATTGTTGAACACGGTGGTGTTACCAGTATTTATTATTAAATAACAAAATAATTAAAGTTGCGTTTTGCATACAATTTCTTAACAAAGCAATGTTAAGCTATGTACAGACGATTGTCAGATCTGTCAATGTGCTGACAATGTACTGGCAATCGAAAATTGCCAGTACAATATTCCTTGTCAGTTCACACGGTTGTAAGAAAATCTTACAATTTATTGCCAGATGGTAATATGGCAATAAATTCATCTGACAAAATCGTGAGTAGAAAAATTGTCAGTTCACACGGTTGTCATATGCACAAATTGTCAGATCTGTTGTTATGCGTTGCCAGACTCAAAGCATTTGTTACAAATTGTTAAATAACAATCGTTTGTGGTTGTGTTAAATGAAAAAATTGAAAAAATAAATTATTATTGACCATAAGGAAGCAATTGCAATGATTTTGTGTGCATATATTTTACTATTAATTTTTTCTTTAAAAAAAGCGTATGCAATTTTGTCCATAGAAATAATTCTCTTACAATGACGGCATTGTCAGATGCATAAACTTTGCACATCTGACAATATTAAAATGTCTGAGAAATATCTGGCAATAATTTTACAATGTGTTCACACGATTGTAAGATGTCTGACAATTTGTTGTCAGCTGCTAGTCTTGCAATGGACTGACAATGCTTTTTCTGGCAACGACATCTGACAAAATTTTTCTTTTCACACGGTTGTAAGACATTTTGAGCACATTTTACTGGCAATAGTGTAAGATCTGACAACCGTCTGTACATAGCTGTAGCCTTAAAGTGTTTGGCAACTACTATGAACTTCAAAGCTAAAGTAAAACATTTTTTTTTGCATAAGGGGGACAATAAACAAAAACATGAATTAAATAAACAAAAAAATAGGATTGTGATTAAATGATCCTATCAAATAGTTATATGGCTCATGTCAGAACCACAAAACACAAAAACAGTTGTCAGGAATGTTGTGTTTGTAAATAAAAAACATTAAGAAATCTCTTATTAAGACTTTATTTATTAGTCCTTAGTTCAAATGCAAGTCAAAGAGTGCGTAAATTAAAAAGAACTGTCATACTTATGTTTTTAGTTATTGATGGATACATACATTCATACATAACCTTTTAACAGTATTTCAGTTCTATCTCACTATCATACGGTTTTGAGTGTTTTTAGAATAATGCAGTTGTTCCAACAGTAACTACAGTGTGTTGCAGGAGTTTGCTAACTAATTTTAATATTCAATATTACAAGAGCGAACGGATTGGCGATTTTCTCACTAGAAGAATAAAGCGGCCCATACACTACAACAGCATG